>JARFOD010093422.1:0-32504 GCA_031763545.1 Mopalia muscosa | reverse complement strand
AATATAGTTTGGAACATTATGCATGCATGTATCTTTGGAACGTGGAATATAGTTTGGAACATTATGCATGCATGTATGTTTGGAACGTGGAATATAGTTTGGAACATTATGCATATTGGCACGTGGAATATAGTTTGGAACATTATGCATATTGGCAGTGGAATATAGTTTGGAACATTATGCATATTGGCACGTGGAATATAGTTTGGAACATTATTCATATTGGCACGTGGAATATAGTTTGGAACATTATGCATATTGGCACGTGGAATATAGTAAGGAACATTTTGCATATTGGCACGTGGAATATAGTAAGGAACATTATGCATATTGGCACGTGGAATATAGTAAGGAACATTTTGCATGCACATAGTTTTGGAACCGGGATAACAAATCGGAACTTTATGCATGAATAGAGTTCGGAATATAGTGCGTATATATATTTTTCAAACGTGGAATATCGTTCGGAACACATGCCTGTACATATTTTTGGCAAACTGAACTTATAACAATAAAAAAAAAATAATAAATCACATTTTGGCGGTTTCTTTCCCAGAATAATATAATTTTAACCAAATAAATTAGATTATTTCGGAAATTTCAAGTCTACGATGAGCCATCCAGTTTTTATGTTTTAAATAATCACGTTTCTTAAGTGTCTGACCTAAGCATTCAAATATTGGTCTACGTTTTGTGCAATAGACATTTAATTCATTGATCAATTTAATTACACATCAACAAATGAAAAAACAAAACACCTCATAATGGGCAGCCGATAATCTGCTGTGATGATCGCTTAAATATCAAACACCTGATAAACATATGTTAATTAATTAATTATTTGTAATTAATTTTTAGAATAAAGTTTAAAAGGAATAACCTTTTTTCTATTTTAAAAATGAATAGTAGGATAACCATACATTAAATTTTGAATCTGTTTAAAAAATGTCGTATCCACAAATTCTGATTTTTTAAGATGGTTTTTTTTTAACACAATACGACGGCGTGTCAGCTCTAGAATAAATAGTAACGCGCTATTGGACATGTACAACACGTACTGAATTCAAGGTACGAATAAAAGATATTCAGTGAGTGGTAAGCAGATGGTTTGGAGGGAACATGATGTCGATCTGTTTGTAATGTCTTAATTTTGTATAACGTTCTGTGATTGTCCTTTATTTGTCCTTCTTTGTTGCTATTGGTGTCTAGGGTGGATTTCTTCACTGAGTGAGCTGGCCCGCCGTCGTGTGAGGGAAATAACCTTAAGTATAGCGTTAATCCCAAATCAACCAATGAGTATTAATCTTGTTTATACAAGCCCGGATAAACAATTTGACACACTCACAATGACGTATTGTGGCACTAATGCACCTTTAGTTTTAACGTTATAATTTACTTCAATGTTAATGACAATTATACAATAAGCTATCAGTCTAGGCATTTAAAAAAATATATATCTATAAAGAATGCGATTCTGTAATGTTATAAATAATGTTAATGTTTTAAGGAGGAAGGGGAGGAGGGGGGGGGGGGGTAGTTATGGACTTCTATATCATAACAGACATTGCCTCTATCGAAGTTACCTGGGACAATCCTATAAATAAGGCACAGATCCACGGCCGGCGTATGGAATGAGATAAGATAACGGGGTTGCCTAAATCAAATACATGTACGTCATACACAGATAACAAACGACAGCTCGTGGATTTGTAGCCTATATAGAGCTTATTATAGATATTCGATTCTACCTATTATTTACAGGTTACCTGGTGGATATTTACTTCTCTGACTGAAAGTAACGCATGGGCCCCTATTGGAATGAGAATAGCCTACCTGATTGCGCCCACGCATGTTTCAACCATGATTCAGAAGTATTAACTCACATGTGATCGTTTTCAAGGAAATCACATACGGGTCCAGCTCGTAAGCATAGTGATTCATTTACCCCATCCTAAAATTGCTCTAGGTCAGAAAAAATATCGCGCTAGGTCTGGGAAATATCGCATTAGTTCAGGGTTATGTCGCACATGGCCATGGGAAGTATCCCGCTAGGTTAAGGAAATAGTGTTCTGAGTCAGAAATGATCGCATTAGTCCGGAGAAATATCGAGTTAGGTCAGGAAATATTGCGCTAGGTCAAGGAAATATCGCGCAAGATCAGGAAAATATCGCCTTAGGTAAGGGAAATATCGAGCTAGGTCAAGGAAATATCGCGCTGGCCAGGGAAATATCGCACTCGGTTAGGGCTATATCGCGCTAGGCTAGGGAAATATCGAGCTAGATCAGGGAAATATCGCGCTAGACTGGGTTTTATCGCACCAAGTTAGGAAAATATCGCGTTAAGTGAAGAAAATGTCGCTCTAGGTAAGGGGAATATCGAGCTAGGTCGGGGAAATGTCGCGCTGTCCAAGGAAATATCACCCTCAGTCTGGGAAATAACGCGCTAGGTCAGGGAAATATCTGCTAGGGCTGGTAAATATATTGCTCAGTAAAGATAACGCTCGGTCAGGAAAATGTCGCGCTAGGTCATTGAAATATCGAGATAGGTCAGGGAATTAGCGCGCTGGTCAGGGTTTTATATCTCTAGGTAAGAAAACAACGAGCTAGGTCAAGGAAATATAGTGCGAGGTAAGGGGAATATCGAGCTAGGACTGGTAAATATAATGCTCGGTAAGGAAAATATCGCGCTAAGTGAGGGAAATATGGAGAAAGGTCAGGAAAATATCGTGATGGCCAGAGAAATATCGTGCTGGGCCAGGGAAACATCTTGTTAGGTCAGGGAAATGTTGAGCTAGGGCTGGTAAATATAATGCTGAGTTAGGAAACTGTCGCACTCAAACAGAGCAATGTCATATTAGGTCAGGGAAATATCGCGCTAGGTCAAGGAGATATCACGCTACTTCACGGAAATATCGAGATAGGTCAGGGAAATATCGCGCTGCATATCGCACAATGTAAGAAAAATATCGCGCTAAGTCAAGGAAATATCGAGCTAGGTCTGGTAAATATAATGTTAAGTTAGGAAACTGTCGCACTGGGAAAGGGAAATGTCACGTTTACGCTGACAGAAATCTGTCACTATATAGAAGCCTGCCATAACCAATTAACTGGCAAAAGGGGGTCCTAACATGGGTATCATTGGGTTAAACATATTCTCTTTGGGATCACACTCTAGGGACACAATGTGAACAGGACGATTTATTGATTCATTGGCCGAATGATTGATTAAAATGGCCTTTTTGGCTGATTAAGGGTTAATTCATGATTTCGTGTATGCTTGAGGACTCAATTTATTGCTTGGTGCATGGTGATGCATGGTGATGCATGGTTTAGCTGAATAAGAAAAAGGCTACACCATTGTTTTCCAGCCAATAATCGAGCAGAAGTTATTCAAAATAACAATATAATGCTTGTGAATGGCTTTACGAAATATCTACCGATACTTATCAACCAGCATGCAAATGTGAGGAAAAAAATTATATCAAGAGTTTTACCATACGCGGCTGCTTGTAACTCATTAAATAGCTTTTTTCAACCCACATTTTATTCACTCGTAGAAAGATATATCTCTAATGGAACTCTTAAAGGTTCTTCATTCATGGCACTGGTGGGACCCTTTTTGATTCTGATGGAACCCTCATAGCAGCTGTTCCTAGTATTTCTCCCCTATTTCTTATATAGAAGAACAATTTTTGTCGTAATGGTTCTATAAAGAACTCTGGTCTTTTCTAAAGAACCTTCGAGGGAAGTTCCCATTGGCCTGGTGCTCTCAGAGCTAATGGGGAGCAGGATGCTGATATCTTTGTGATGTTTTTTTATTGTGCTGTGAGTGTCCTGTGTTTTTCCCATGATATTTTTGTTTGTTATCAGTGGTGTCATGGGTGGTTTCCTGTACCCCCTGGGCTGGCACACAGTCATTTGATTGAAATAGTCTTAAGTGCGGCGTTAAGCCCCAATCAATCAATCTAACAAAACTCAAAGAGCCATTATTTCTCAGAGTGTAATAAACAACAAATTATACAGGTTATTAAGTTTAGTTTGACGTTCAATTCTCCGTAAAGTCTTTTTTGGGGACTGATGCCTTTTTGGTTTAGATGATTTGACATAAGGCCTCCATTATCACTGCTTGAAAGCTCCTAACGTCGCAACTCGTCGAAATCATTTTGGGCTCATCATTATTGTTAATAAATATTGATATCGTTTATTTATTTAATTAAGGTTTTACGTCGTACTTTAGTTTATTTCACTCACATTACAGAATGCCTGTGCCAAGAACGAAGGAAAGCCACGGACAACAAACAAAGTCAAGTAAATCCTACGCGACAATACAAAGACATCACACGCAGATACAGTTCTTATGGCGGTTTAGCTTTGAGAACACAAGGGCAATAGAATAAATATCATCAAACCATGCGCATTCAAAAGTTGTGATCATATCCCTTTACCTTCTATAATAGGTTTTTGAAGGATTGGAGTCCCACTCTAAGGTCTTTAAAATATATGACGACGGATTGTCCGCTTCACAATGGAGGAAACCTGGCAAAAACCGCCACCGCGTCTGCCGTTGCCGAATCGTGTCTCATACATTATAACTGATGGTCGGCAGGCGGACTCTATCCCGTGAACGGGATACAGAAGTGGGGTTATAAGCAGAATCCGTAAACACTTAGCAACGGCCGCGGGTCACTGTCTTTGATACTGCACAATTAATTATCAATCGTCGACATCGTACGTTCTATAATTACCATCGTACCATCACAAATCGATGTTTTAACATTGATTACGTACTTTTATGTCAATTATCTAGCGTAGAAACTATTGGAGATATAAATTGGCGCCAATAATAGATATCGTTCCTTCAATTGCCAATGTGGTATCATGTTTCAATCGATCTGGTCCATTAATAGTCGATATCGTTTAACCTGTCGGCGTTTTAACGTCTATTATCAACGCCAGTCATACTGCCAGTTATTCATGTTGCCAGTCTCTCAACATCCCTCAACATAATATCATATCTAGTCGACATCTCTTCAACATATTGCCATAACTAGTCAACTCCTCAACATACAACCATATTAATTCAACTCCTCAACATACTACCATACCTAGTCAAGACCTCAATATACTACCATAATTGAGCAATACCTCAACATATTACCATAACTAGTCAACACCTCAACATACTACCATATCTAGTCAACCCCTCAACATACTACTATATCTGACCAACACCTCGATATACTACCATAACTAGTCAACACCTCAACATACTTATGCCATATCCACTCATCACCTCTACATACTCCCATAATTAGTCAACCCATCAATATACTAACATAACTAGTCAACCCCTCAACATTCTACCATAACTAGTCAACACCTCAGCACACTACCATAACTAATCACCTCAGCATAATGCCATATCTAGTCAACTCCTCAACATACTACCATATTTAGTCAACACCTCCACACACTACCTTAACTAGTCATCTCCTCAACATAATACCAAAACTAGTCAACCCCTAAACATACTACCATATTTAGTCAACACCTCCACACACTACCTTAACTAGTCAACTCCATATCGCATCAAAACATTACCATATCCAGTCATCACCTCAACGTACTACCATATCTTGTCAACTCCTCAACATGTTACCATATTTAGTTATCATATCAACATACTACCATAACTTGTCATCTCCTCAACATACTAGACACAACAATAGTCCTGATGTATTTATGAAGGTGACGGTTTTAATTAAATGTATATACGGCACATTTAAAACTTCAGCCAGTTTGTCTTAGGCCAGGGTATAAATTTGATTATCGAGACCTACTGGATATGTTTGTTTAAACATTTGTATTTATATATAGACCATTTAATTATCACTGTACCGCTGTGTGACCCCAATGCTGTTAGTGCACCCAACCCGATTTATATATCCAGTGTACATATCTATATGATATTTCAAACATGTCTCTATTATTTCGTGTAGATTTCTAAGCTATTTTGCTATCAACGCATTCCGGAGAATCAAGCGAATGTCATAGAGCTCTATTAAAGTTGTTAAACTGGATTGTTTAATTAATCTAACTATCAATATATTTGACAGATCTATTTAAATGAATTCTGATTTCTATATTATATTGCGAAAAAAAACATCAAATATATCAAAATCAGCATAATTGAACAGGTTTAGAATTTTGTCGATTAATCTTGGAGTTAATCACGAAAACGGAGAACGAAAGAAAACTCAATATTAAAAAACAAAACGTCACGGTTAGCGAAATATTTTTCTCAATCGATCTGTTTAAGCCGAAAACATAATAATATAAAATTATTTTAATAATTTTATCCAATCTCTTTCATTATTGTCAACATGAATAGGCTCGCTACATATATGAAACTGGTTGCTGGAAGCAACAATAATTTGAATCCGCTATTAATTGTCGTTAAGTTATGTTGAAGGTCTATCTTTAATCCGTTATCAGATGGCGTCACGTTATGTTGAAGGTCTATCTCTAATCCGCTATTAGATGGCGTCCAGTTATGTTGAAGGTCTATCTCTAATCCGCAATTAGATGGCGTCACATTATGTTGAAGGTCTATATCTAATCCGCTATTAGATGGCGTCACGTTATGTTGAAGGTCTATCTGCAACCCGCTTTTAGATGGCGTCACATTATGTTGAATGTCTCTCTTTAACACGCTATTAGATGGCGTCACATTATGTTGAAGTTCTATCTTTAATCCGCTATTAAATGGCGTCACATCATGTTGAAGGTCCATCTGCAACCCGCTATTAGATGGCGTCACATTATATTGAATGTCTATTTCTAATCCGGTATTAGGTGGCGTCACATTATGTTGAAGGTCTATCTCTAATCCGCCATTAAATGGTGTCACATTATGTTGAAGGTCTATCTTTAATCCGCTATTAGAGGGCGTCACATTATGTTGAAGGTCTATCTTTAATCCGCTATTAGATGGCGTCACATTATGTTGAAGGTCTATCTAATCCGGTATAAGAGGGCGTCACATTATGTTGAAGGTCTATCTCTAATCCGCTATTAGATGAGGTCACATTGTGTTGAAGGTCTATCTTTAATCCGCTATTAGATGGCGTCACATTATGTTGAAGGTCTATCTCTAATCCGCCATTAAATGGTGTCACATTATTTTGAGGGTCTATATCTAATCCGCTATTTAATGACGTCTCGTTATGTTGAAGGTCTATCTGCAACCCGCTTTTAGATAGCGTCACATTATGTTGAAAGTCTCTCTTTAACACGTTATTTGATGGCGTGAGGTTGTGTTGAAGGTTTATCTATAATCCGCTATTAGATGGCGTCACATTATGTTGAAGGTCTATCTTTAATCCGCTATTAGATGGCGTCACATTATGTTGAATGTCTATTTCTAATCCGGTATTAGGTGGCCTCACATTATGTTGAAGGTCTATCTCTAATCCGGTATTAGGTGGCCTCACATTATGTTGAAGGTCTATTTCTAATCTGCCATTAAATGGCGTCATATTATGTTGAATGTCTATTTCTAATCCGGTATTAGGTGGCGTCACATTATGTTGAAGGTCTATCTCTAATCCGATATTGAATGGTGTCACATTATGTTGAAGGTCTATCTCTAATCCGCTATTAAATGGTGTCACATTATGTTAAAGGTCTATCTTTAATCCGCTATTAGATGGCAAAAAATTATGCTGAAGGTCTATCTTTAATCCGCTATTAGGTGGCGTTACACTATGTTGGACGTTTATCTGTAATACGCTGTTAGATGGCTTGACGCTATGTTGAAAGTTTATCTTTAATTTGTTCTTAGAAGGCGTCACATTATGTCGAAGGTCTATCTCTAATCCGTTATCAGATGGCGTCACGTTATGTTGAAGGTCTATATATTATCCACTATTAGCGATTTAATGTGGTGATAGCAACTAATAGCAATTCGAAAAGTCGGGCTCTGAACCATTAAGCTTTGTGTTTTATAGATATGAAATAGTATGTATTTTGCTATGTTGTAAAATTAATATTCGGCCAGTGTTAAGATATGTTATTCTGCTTATAACCCCACTTCCATATACCGTTCACGGGATAGAGTCCGCCTGTCGACTATCAGTTATAATCTATGAGACACGATTCGGCAACGGCAGACGCGGTGTTGGTTTTTGCCAGGTTTCCTCCATTGTGAAGTGGACAGTCCGTCGTCATATATTTTAAATACGTTTACGCGATAAATTAAATCAAGAACATTTATTTATATATTCGTGTTCACATTTATACAACAGAAAAGGGTCCTGGGCTTCGTAAACATCTAGAGTCTGAATAGGAATAACATAATAATTGTTTTAGATAGTATTATTCCCACTGATGAGTTTCACACAGCAGGGTAGGCCTAAACTTACAACTCCAATAAAAGATACACATGGATGCATGATGATTCGATATTTCGGTTTATTTTAAAACCATTGTAAAGAATGAAAAATATCTGTACAGAAGGTTATATATACCAGGCAACTTGTATGTTTGTCATCCTAGGAATACATTTATTTAGGCAGTCTATAAATTGTTAAATTGTAGCTCTCTGAAATGTTAGGCATGGACAAGTGTCGATACATTCTGGTACGATTTGGCGCGCTTGGGTGCAATGTAGTCACGATTGGTCCATCGCAGGTGTCACTATCTGTCAAGATCTGGTATCCCGTTCAGACAGTATGCACGTTCCGAAAGGGCTGTCACGACTGAGGTTAAGATTGAGTCTTGATGTAAGACGATCTTTACGGTGAGAGTCCCCGATTTGGGACGATCCGGTACCTTCCGATGCGGGGGCGGGGGCGGCTACGAGGTTTCCTCTCGGTTTTTCACCATCATAAGGAAAAGTGATACGTTGACCATTCGTCGTCATATAAGTAAAATACCCTTGATTACATGAGGTGGCGTCACATCTTGTTAAAAGTCCATCTATAATTGGCTTTTACCGATTTCGTTTGGTGTGACCCATTACAAGCATTTCAAATAACTGGGACCTGAGCTATTTGGCTATTAAAGTGTCCATAAATATGAAAAATGATGTATTTTGTTCTGTTGTAAAATTTATATTAATAAGGACTATACGATAGAATACATTTATAAGATATATTACATGTAGAACATCAATTTGATATATTCGTGTATATATTTTAACGACGAAAAAGATCTGGAGCCCGAATAGGAATAACTTATACTTGATCAGATGTAGTAGCATTCTCCTCCCGGTTTTCGGTCGTTTTTAATCACGGAAAAGTGTTACATCGGCATTCCGTATTTATATAAGTGGGATGCCCTTGATTACAACGTTTTACACAAATCAAACAAACAAACGTTCATTGAGTCTTAGAATGGAAGGTACTGAGCGGTCATCTTATTTAAAATTAAGGTTTTGTGGCCAGAGAGTTGTCTTTCCCAATGGGCTTTCTTATTACTGAAAGCAAGGATTTTGTTGGATTGTTCGATTGGGGTTTTACCTCGTACTCGAGTTAATTTCACTTAAAAAACTGGTGGTCCCCAAGATTGCTTCAGCCTCATCGAGCGACTCCATTGTATACCTGATGGTCGACACTAACTGCCCCCTGGCTTGTTAATCAAAAAAGATATCAACTGATATATAGTTATTTTGCAGTTAAATATTCTCCCGCTGCTAGCCTTTCAGCTGATTTTTTTTTCGAGTTCGCTGTTCTCTGCTTAAATTTCTACAACAACAACAAAAATGGCCCCTCACTATTAGCAGAAGTCCGTTAACCAGAGGTGTGCATCTCAGTATGCAGTAGTGTGAAGGGCTTGTTTCCCTCGCCAATTTGTTAAGTTATGAGGTGACGCAGGAGGTAAATTGTGCACCGAGACCAGAAGCGCTAGGTAAAATAGCTTTAATTAGGACGTTTTCAGAGTGACACACTTTGTTATGTCCGAAAATGTTTCTACTCTTTCCCTACCGGTATAGATAACTGCGAGGTGCATGTAAGCAATAATATATATAACAGGAAAACGTGTCATTTCATGCCGGATATTTTGTGCGCATCGGTGGACATGAACCAAAATACTTGTCGAATCTGTACCAGAAATCTCACACCAAATAAGCCCGGTTCTCCAGTAAAATCACATTTTAACAAAACATTGTTCTTTAGTATGAATTTTTGCAAATATTGAAAATCTTGTCCCCTGTAAGAGATTTGATAATAATGTAGCTCAGACGACGTCATCACATCGACACAAAACTGGCCTTCAAACAATGAACACCTGTATAAATCAGTTATAGGATGGAAGCAAGCGATTGCCATCCCATGTCAGAACATCGCTCGTCCATTTCCGTACTGTCAATAATCTCGGACGATATAAGGGTCATTTCAGATGGGCCACTTATCCACGTGTTTATTGTTAATGTCTGAAGGGTATTCTTGTGATGATATAATGACGTCATTGGAGCTACATTATTATTTACTGACTAGCAGAGGACAAAATTTGTATGATTTACAACAAGTCTTACATACAAAAGGAACAAAAAGAAGACACGGGCATGAAACATGATGGTACCGAGACAACGAAAATGATCAGACTGAACACCACGACGGCATTGATACATTTTGTTAAACCAAACCCATCTAGGTAAACTGTGTTTATATTCTGAAGATGAACTCATATGACCCCCGTATTGACCGCTAGCTCATAAACCAGGACATTGTTAATGTACAATGTTGTAAATTGTAATACTCAGTAGATCACCCTATATTGTGCAGTCGTCAGCAGATAAGCAACAGCTGTATATATACACCGGCTGCTCAAAGCTCAGTTAACGGCTAGTTACATGACGTTGCGTAACGATCCATTTCTTTTATGACGTGACGTCCAATTCTTTGCGACGCAACGTCATCTAACTGGCTGTTAGGCCAACGGAACTTTGAGCAACCGGCCCAGGACTGTGCAAAGACGTCATTCAGTTGTAACCAATGGAATTCCCTAACAAATTTAATTAATCTCAAATCAATTTTTTTTTTCCTTTTTACGTTGGTCAACATTGTATATTTTCAGATTTTTAAACAGCTGTTATTTTTATTTTTTTTTTTTTGCTAACTGTAAAAAAGAGCTCCACGTCGTCACATCCTGTTAATAAGTGGTGTAGCTGGTTTATAATACCCAAGTTGCAGTTTCCTTTAAAGCTTATGTACTCATACAGCTGTAACTTTCCTGGTGACGACCGTTCAATTTTACCTAATATCGTTACATTTTACATTTTAAATTGTCCTGGTTGAAGACCAAGCTGTTTATATGAAAGTAATGGAGGTAAGGTGGCAAAGGGTTTAATCAAATGACGGCATAAGCAAGCAAAAAGGTCAACTATGATCGGCTCAACAAATGAAAAGGTGTCAGAAAACAGGATGGCCTCTCTTGTAGTCGAGTTTATTTAAGCTCAGTTTATTGTCATTCGGGCCAGGCATATATAGGTGACTTTTGTTCCGCTCTGAATATACGCTGACAAATTGTCTGACACCTTTAAACGTCAAAAAGCACTCAACATATTGTGACCCAATGTTGTTATCTCGCATATCACCCGGAACACCGTAGAACAAGATAAACAACAACTAGGCCAAATCAGTACATCATATCGCTTTGGGACCCTGGATTGAAAAACTCGGAAACACGATATTTCTATTTCAAACACAACATTTAAGCCACGCACCGTCTGTTTACCCCCATCCGAATTTGTTTGAAAGATATACTCATCTTACTCCTAAAAAGATGTTCATATTCAGGGCTGGATTAATCATCCAGAAAAATAATCACGTGCTTAGGGCACCAAGGGAAGGGCGTTATCATAAACAATAAACATTTTCCTACATGTTTTATTTTATTTTGAGAAAAAAATTTAATGGTTGTGTATTGTTTATATTTTGACTAAAACATATAGGGGACATAAAGGGCAATAAAACTAAAATCCTAAGGGCCTTTTTGGATCTTACTCCGGTCCTGCAGGGTATACCCTGCAGCACTCCACGACAACATCTGTGGAAAATCCAGGAATACTCCTGGGAAGGTCGGGTTTTCATCCTCATTAAAACTTAAGGAGTAGATTGGATAATCCTCGCCAACAAATCAGGACCATTTAGAGATCGTCCACTCCAAACACCAATAAAGTTGCGTTGATCATCCTCGTCAATACGGTGTAAGGATCAATTTAGCAGAAAACCGCTAGCCAGGGACGATACTTGAATGATCCTGGCGATTCGATTGGTTAGAGTTTTACGGTTATTTCACATGACGACGTGCCAGTCTAGGAAGCAACTATTGGCGCCACTGCATGGCAACGAAGCATCGGCAAGATGGAGCAATGGAAAGACACGATGTGAAGGCATTATAAATCAGAACTGCTGCAGTGTGCCCTTAAGCTCCGATAGCACCAGTGTAACATAAAGACCCTTCCGAACGTCTTCATAAGAAGGTGGGAAACAAGAACGACACTTTTTCAGTTGAAGGCATTGTGTTAATAAGTGGCTTATATAGGGTTCGTCATATCGAAATGCTTGCTTCAGTTCGACCAAGCCTGAATTTTCCTTTCCACGCCAAGAGATTGTATAGAAACAATTGGATTTCACAGTATTAATACTCTTCACAAACTTACACTTAAACACCAACAACAACAGACCAGACTTCTGTTATGTTCTTCATAGCTTATCTAAAGACCGATCAAGCGTGAGTTTTACTTTCCCCGCCAATAGAAATAATTGGAATCTACAGTATAACTTTTCTTCGCAATGTTACCCTTGAAAACAACAACAACAATATTGGCTCATGTTAGTCCGTTTAACTGACAATGTCTAGTGCCACGGCGGGTTTAAATATGAAACTTTGTTTCATGCAAAGTTTTTGTCTAGAATATAAATTATATAAAAAAAAAATGTACACATCACAAACCTCTCTAATGCAAAGTGCGATTTATATATGTCAGTCAATGCTATACACCGACCTAGTAAATTGTACTATAATAAAACACAGCCCATGTTTGTTAGAAGTGGTACAAAAGGCGAATCCCTTTTCGTGTCACTTTTGGACACGATATAATCAATCTGTTATTAATTCTCTCATTGGAAATGCTACCTTCAGACAGCCGCACTTTTAAGTCTCAATTGTTTTCGCCCTTGTGTTCAGTGTATTTTCAAGGCTGAATATTTGCATCATAAGCCTAGTGTTCAGGATACATATCAGAAGCGGGCATTTATGGATACCAAGTTTGCATCCTACAGCTGTGATTTAAAGTTAAGTAGTGTCTCCAAATGAACTCTTCATACGCCCGTGTCATCTGCTATCGAATGGGCATACGTGAATTGGTGCTATAAGCCCGTTTGGCATCGATTGGTTTGTAACTTTCTGTAACCGGAAGCCATCGTCATGTTTCCGATGTTGCAATTTGACGGCTTGACGTACTGGCTTCTCCTTTTCCGCTGCCCTCGGGTCTTTCTGACGCACTCCTCAAATCTATCTCTGAACCGGAGGAGCGTTTATATTTAACGAGAGAAACCCCATCAGTGTCCGTGATATCACAGTCTCTTGTCTTCACGTTCAATTTACCACTCACATTAAACTTCTCAATGGTGGCTTCAAGCTGGAAGATAAAAGTCGATATGTTAAGGGAGGCTTGTGTTTGTATGTGTTTCGAATGGAAACGGTACTCCTGCCGCCAAGGACCGTGTGTTTCCAGTAAAGTCATACACGGTTAAGTTTGTTTGGTTGGGGTTTAACGCCGTACTTAAGGTTATTTTGCTTACATGGCGACGCACAGACCAAATAGATGAATAAACCACATTCGACGTCATTGGTATCAAACAAAGACAAGACTGGACCAATGCCGGATAAGACCAGTATGCAATACAAATACATCACCAACAGAGAGGCTTTCTGTTCCCCTTTAGCTCTGAGAGTACCAGGGCAACACGAAGCTCCCCCCAACCACCGCTGAACTGATAATAAAATAGAGCAAACACTTCAAATACTATGGCTACGTTAATGATGTTATTTACTGTTGATTTACATCGAATGTCATGCAAGTGGAATCGCATTGAATACGGTGTTTAACACAAATCAATCGTCATATACACATGCTAGTGCATGTTGTTTCCGTCATTAATGATAATAACGAATAGTCAACCAAAGTCGCAAAGTATCTTACAAATGAGATACCATTGAACACGGCGCTGAAAGCAAATCAATCGTCACAAAAACATGTAGGTGTTAAACAGTCACCAATGGTGGTAACGTAACCACATTATGCATTTGAAACCAGCAGAAAAGTAGAGTCAATGTCTTTTTTGAAACATTTTCTACTTGAGATAAAATCGTTGTTGATGCTTTTAATTAAATATAAGTGAACTGTGGGTTATAAAAGTTCAACAACAACAACAACAACAACAACAACAACAGAGTGACTGTCTATTCTCGAAATGAACATGCACTTTACAAATTTCCAAAAAGCGACCCTTGCCTTTATGAATGGTCTAAATTTCTGACTGACATGTAGGCGATATGTCGCTAGTGTTACAGTAGTGTAGAAACAAAACCCCTTTAGCTTAACCTTTTCACAAGTTTGGATTTTTTCCATAATATCTACAGCTGCATTTTTCTATCCAACAACCCACAATGTTAAAGATTAGACAAGTTATGCTTGCCCGAAGATGAGAATGTATTTTTTGCAAAGTCATGTCACGCTGTTATTGTTGTTGTTGTCTCATGATTCGAAAGTCTCGTATTGATTAATGATTAGCGTGTTATGAGGTCAGATGTCAAAGACGACTTACTTCTTTGATCTTTTGTGTGAGATCGTTGATCAGTTTGTCTTCGGTTCTCAGATCTCCATTTCGTTGATTCATTGTCATCATGGAATTAATCAAAATGTTCTCCGTCGACACGGAATTCGTGAACAATATGTGTACCTAAATTAAAAATATTATATTAATTCTTTGCGAGGATATTAGCAAGGAGTTCAATGGATTTTCTATAGAAAGAAAGCGGCTGTTTGGAATTCATAAATGCACGAATAGTGCCGATATCAGATCTGAATTATGGTAATATTATGATATTGATAACACCAGGATACCGCCAATTCAGCGGCAATATTAAATATATATAAATGTAGAGAGAGAAAAAACCAATCAAAACAAACAGAGTAGGCCGAAGATCGGGCTTATATGTTTGTCTTTTTTAATAACCCAGATATTCCCCCATAAAACAAGATGTCTGTTAGCCAAGGTTAGCACGGCGTAGGTTGATTGCCGCAGAGTTCTGTGTATCTAATAGCAAAAGTATATTAACCAGAAATATGCAACTCGCGTATGGTAATGTCCACGGCATTGTAGACCAGCAAGAAACAGTGACGTCACATTTCAGACACTTGTCTTTTAAGTTGTGAGGAACTCCGGGTAATTTCGTCCCTGATCAGGCACTGGTATAACAATTATTTTCGTTCGAAGACTAGCCTAATAATTGTCAATTTTTTTGTTGTTTGTGGTCTATTTAACAGGCCCATATTGTCCTGGGTAAATACTTTTCGTTTAGTAAGCAGCATTATGATCGAGGAACACCAGATCGATGTTTCCAATAACGCTTCATGTTAGAGTTACGTTCTTCTGAATGTTTTTGTTTGCTACGTCACTTGATACGTTATAACAGGGGGTTCGGTCCCCAATGCCAGTTAGATTATCTTTATGGCAGTTGTATACTTGCAGCTCATAGACTTGAGCCGTTTAAACGCTGTAACTAGGTAGATTTTAGGCTGTCGACTGGCTCACTGGAGATGTAGGCATATTTACTGTCACAGGTTCAACTATCAACATAGGTTTTACAGGCAAAGGTTTCAAGAATGCAGATTTTCAAGTTATGAATGCATTGAAGTTTGTGCTAAGGAATTTTGCTCCAAATTTAAAAGTTTGATATATTTTCTCTTGTAAAGGCGAAGGATTATACATGTGGAAACAGCAGTCCGAATAATGATCAAATAATGATTGCGTTTTATTCGACTCTATTACTGTATTACTTTACGACGATTTTAAATACGAAGAAAAATAACTTTCATGTCCTACAGGAATTTTTATGACGAATTTTGGAATAAAAGTATTTCAGGTACATCCACGAAACCATAACTGTGTATATCGCAGAAGGACATTTACAGCTAGAAGCGTAATCGTGCGAAACATTCAGTATTAACGATTAAAAGTACTCTACGTCGTAAAAATGTCAAGATTACAGTATTTGATACGCTTGTTGAAAAGTCCTATAGTAAAAGCGAGAGAGAGAGACAAAAGAAACTTTTCGTGTTTTAACCTACATTTTACAATGTCTGTCAACCTGACAGAGATTTAAGTAACGGAAAGATGGCGTTATCAGAAAGCACAAAGAATGAGTGAATACGTATATTTAATGTCGAGACCTCCCGTTTATTATGGTAGTGCGGGTTTCTTGTAGCAACTAAAATGAAATAAGTGCATCCAAACCGAAACGTTGTTACAACCTAACAAACGTTTGTTAACGACTACAACGAAATGTTGTTACCCTTATGGAGTCGAAGTAACGATATAGTAAGTCGAAGTAACGAGATAATAATTCGAATTCACAAATTAATTGGAGAAATATTTTTTTGCCCATGTTCCATGTTCGGCTCTGTACAAATGTTTCTATCGTTATAAGTTAAACAAAGCTATACACTTGTAATCACAAGGACTGGAACTATTTGGCGAGATCCTCCACAAAGGGGCACAACAGTGGAGTTAATAAAAAATAAATTTTAAAGTTTATTTGATGCTTTGGTTGGGGTTTAACGCCATACTTTGGATCATGTCATTTATTCGACCGCGTGGCAGCACAATGGGTGAAGGATACCACCTTTATAGGCGCCACTGACAACAAGCAACGACTGGACAGGATAAATACAGGACAATCACAGAACGTAATATAAGATCATTGCAAACAAGTTCCCATCGACTTCGTGTTGCCCCTTAGCTTTGGGAGCAACCGGGCAAAATGAAACCCCCTTACAACCCTGCAGTAAACTATTCCAGAAGCACTTACCTTTGGTATAAAACACAGGGCTAATAATACTGTAGTGGCAAAGTTTATAGTTCCTGCTATACTTGCATAGGCAAAGTCAATTTCGTCTTTGAAGACAAGAGCCACTGGTACAACCACGCAGCACAATACCACGGTTGTATAAATGGTGATTCCTATATTTCGAGCGTCACTTAATACGTCAATTTTAACAACTCGATTCTCCCAGGCTAAGAAAGCTCCGTAAAGAAGAAGAAGGCCTTTATAACCCAGAAACACCGCAACCCAGACAGTTTCTTGATCGTTATGGCAGTGTTCAACTCGTGGAATAATTATTAAATCTGGGCTTTTACGCTGCAAAACAAAGAAATTATTAAGACATGTACAACAGGAATTTTGCTTATTAATATTCCAATATTTGATCGACGTTTTACGCTGTATTGGTTATTTCACTTATAGGACGGGATGTTGTATATTCTTGTTTCCGTGATTTGCACCTGGCCTGTTATAGATTCACTGCCGATAAGATTATTTCGCTCTCATGGCGACATTGATGCAGAAATCTGTATATCTAATCGTCTATCATATCATGTAACATAGAGATACAGCGTTTGAGCTCTCCTAACTGTGTAATTTAACATTTTTACACTTACCGACCTTAATGTGTTTAATAAACTACTGTCCAATACTGTTTTGTAATCTGAACGACAGACCGACCGACAGACAGACAGAGTAAGTTATAGAGCTGCTCAGTCGCAGCTAAAAATGGAACATCACGGTCCAAGTACATGTTGTCATGCCGCTATATTTTTAGCCTGGTCCTCGTCTCCCATCATGCTACAGGAGATTCCATTGTAGGGCAATTACACGATTAGCTCAAACTCAGCAGCTAATGGCGACATACCAGCACAATGGGTGAAAGAAACTACCCTTGGCGTCATTACCAACAAACACAAGACGCAATATAAAAGCATCGGTTAGGCGCAGCCCCTTATCTGTGACAGGAGCGGGGAAACAAGATACGGTCTCCTGCTACAGTCCTCTATTCAATACGGAGGTTTTGAGTTATGACGTTCCGACAACAGAGTGATATCCCTTTGCGAAATGACGTTGCCACTTTATGGCACGGTAGGACAGCCTGTCTATACTTTAACATTGCGGGGTGATTATTTTCAGGAAAATATAGTTTTAAAATTGTAATCTTAGCAAAAAATTATATTTTAAGCTATGGAAAAAGGAAATTCATTTAGTTTTTTTAACGTTGACATGTTAATTTGCCCATGTTAAAATCCGTGGATTAGCCCTCCCTTGCCGTAGACCGATAACGTTATTTAGCAATTTCACTTTGGAAACGCCCATATTAGCTGTAACATGTAACTACTACATAGGCATAAGTCTTTTTTCGTGTCATTATAAAAAATATAAAATGCAAAAGTCAATTTGCGTAACCTTGTGTGACCTTTGAACAAAAACAATTGCAACAAAATCAAATCTTAATATTCAGAGCATGCTTCAAGCTGCTTTTTAGGTAAGATTACGACGCAAACAGGGCCGGGTTCGCCAACAGGCATAGTAGGTTATTGGTCTATGACCCGCGGGCAATCGTCAACTCTCTCAAGTGAAAGACAGCACGGTTCAGCCTTCCAGAACAGGACGGATTGGTTGACAGCTACCACGTCAATAACCTAACCGTTGACCAACTTAATTCGCGAACATGGTACAATTGGTTATATGCCAAAGGATTGACACAGAGCCCGTATCGTTTATGGATGGCCCTAGGACTTAGTCCGACATCTTGCGAAACCGTCTTCAATCCCATCTTTGCGTCTCATATTTCAAACAGAGATAAGGCCATCCATTGGTTACTGCTACACAGGCAACTCTGGGTTGGGGTAAATCTGGTCCGTGCTTCGGTAACAACTACAGATCATCGTCCGTTATGTCAGCAATGGTCTGATAAGTAAATATCTGGATCGTCCAGTTGCATTGGGGGATAACTTTATCCTTTTTGGTGAAGGGTTCACCACTAACAAAAAATACATGACAGTTGTACATGCAGTGACGTTAACCGCAGTTGGCACTCTGTGGCGCCTTCGATGCCATGCTGTGGCTCACACTGATCCCTGGTATCATATAGTTGCTTTCAGACGTTTTTTCTGCGAGATTTGACACACCTTCCGTTGTGCAAGTTCGAGCGAGCCCGGCGTCCAGGTAATCTGGAAGACTTTGTTGACATCTGGTGCCGCAGTAATTGTTTTGCATCAGTACGGAATAGGTCATTGCAAATCAGACTTGATATATAAGATGTATGTCCTATGGTTTTAAATGAATATGTTGCGTCTGTGGAAAAGATCTCTGCAGGTCAGATCATATCTTTAATATATGTCATATGGTTTTAGATATTTTTGCACAGCCTTATCTATCTGAGGGTCTTGGTGTTTTAGCCATATAAGATAGGCAGTTCTTGTCTATAGTGTGTAGGATCTAATATCATGGATCCCTCACAGCCTAGATTGCTGTTCAGTAACAAAAAAATATATATATATTGGATACTAAAACATGGGAGCATTCCTATCAATCTAGAGGTACACTGGTGGATTTGACCTATGGGCCATATGTAGTTAAATACGGCCCTGGATTCAAATAATATTGGCAGTCTCTCATTTTATATTTCCACGAATTTCTATTGTGGGTCAACCTGAACTAAAACATCTTCGAGCACCTGGGGCCTTTTTCACAAAGCAATCTTAGCTCACGCAAACCGTAATTACCATGACGACCAGCACTGAAGGCATTGTGTTGCCTTGACAGTTACGTTCAACTTAAGCTAAGATCGCTTTGTGAAACGAGCCCCTGTTATATAAAACATGTTTTTGTTTTTGTTTTATCTTTAAATTATTACCTCATTTGGGAGAGTTGTATTCTTTCCTTGTGGCCGGTCCATAATGTCCCAGGTACTCAACAAAATGGCGTCGATGACAACGAGAACGCATACTATTATCATCAGTTGTGAATCTTTGATGGTCTGCAAACAAATAACAGTCAACAAACTTGGGAAGTTAGACGTTTATACACGTAGCTTTTACATATGTAATTTCTAAACTTCTTACGGCTAGTGCCCTCTAGCGTACAGGGTATGAAGTTTGAATATCGCAACTCGGCTCAGGGAACATGGAAAAGCCAGTTAAATAAAAAAACACAGTCACTTTTGATATTTCCAGTTATCAATGAATATCTTCAGTATGCGTTCGCATCACATAAAGGCAATCCATGAAAAAAAAACCCAGCCGAAATCAGTTCGCAACTTGTCTTGTTTTTAATACAGGCACGTTTAGCTTAAGATCTATTACCTATGATTCACCTTTTATTTCTGAAATTGTCTATGCGCGGAACGGAGAATCTAAAGATCTCTGGTGCAGCATACGATACATGGAACGTTAAAAGCGTGCACCACAATGCAGTTGGCAAGGGACAATATGTAATTGAATACTTCTAGTTAATGGGTTTCTGGTTTTACTTTAAACAAATATATTCAATAAAGGAGCAACCAGCCTGCAGAGTTGACAACCATCGCGGCTACTATTCATGCTTATTACACGGCATTGTGTTGTCTAGATGGCGGTAAAGTCAGCTACCTGGTGATATTTGTAGCGGAGGAGTACACGTTACATGTGACGGATGTTACCATTGATGATGACACCATGCATTAAAAGAATGTGAATCACCGAGTCAGCATTTAAGTCCATCCTATGACGGAATACCGATCCTGATAAAGGCAAGACATCAAAGTTAAAACATGTAATACTGACCCTTTTCTTCATTTTGGAATTGGCAAAAATCCGATGAATCCTCCAAGCTTTGACAAAAGTTGCGCCAAACGTCAGAGAAAACGCCACAGGTAGAAGCCATTGTTTTACCTGCAAAATAATTAAAACCAATAGAAAACCGTCAGCGTATATATATATATATTTCTAAAAGCAGTCACACTGGCACAGGGATGTAAATTAATTAAAATCGAAAAATCATCTTATTTTCTAGATATCTCCCAGAGACAAGTTTCTATATATATATATGTCCGTAATAAGCTATCTTTAATAGCACGGTGCGATTTTTAGCACGGAGTTTAGGTAATTCACCTTGCACTTTGATACAATTTTGGTCATACAATAAAAGTGCGGCAAATAAAGTGGAGCCTCTAATGCCGATGCGCGGAGGGTTAGGGGGGAGTTCCCTGTTGCCCTGGTGCTAAGGGTCAATGTAAGCCGATGTGTTTGTGATGTCTTTGCAATACATCCGGTGATTGATCGTGTTTCGAACAACGGCGCCCATGCACCTGTGTATTCCAAAATTTCAGTTTAATTGACCGTCTGGACAAGGGTAGTGTATTTCGATGATATTCATACTGTCTTTACTTAGCACCACGGGAACTTTAATTCTCCAAAACGGCAAGTCACGTTTTTAAAATAACAATATCGACCAACTAATCAATAAATCGATATATCACTCAATCACTCTTTGGTTTGATAAGCGGGGAAAATATACCCGAATTCGAAATATTTTCAGTGCCATTGATGTTAAATAGGAACCGCGGGCAATGTAATTTCTACGCTATTGTTCTAATTTAAGCTTTATATTGACACAGCCTTAGCTTTGGCGGACTCTCTCTTGCCTAACCATTGGTAACTAGGGTGGTTTCCTTCATCTGCTTGACTTGAACCCAATCATGTGAGTGAAACAACCTACGTACCGCGTATAACCCAAATCAACCAAACAAACAAATATTAAATATGATATCTTCGAACAGTGGTCTATATGATCTCAAAGCCGCTTCCCGAGTGTTTTTGATATCAGATTTAAATTAGATTGAGTCATTAGTCTACATGATACAGATATGGCACTTACCAGACACATGACTTTGAAGAACATAGAGGGTTTGTCCTCAAGTTTCAACACGGTGGAATCCAGGCCGAGGAGTATAACAAATGTGTACATGAAAAAACAGCCAATGCATATCACATAGTTCAGGTTAGGACTTGAAAGACGCATTATTCTGTAAAAAGAGACGACAAATTGCTCTACACATTCATAGATTAGATTGTTTGTTCGTTTAATAAGTGTTAAACGTACATTATTTCGCTCCTTTAACAGAGTACCACCTCAATAACTGATGGGAGCCGCCACTGCCAACAATCAAAGACAAGACAGGACAAATGGTATGGCATGCAAGCCTGGACGGATCGACGTCCTGATTCACATTAGATTCATTGCACCAAGGAAACCGAAAACTGTCAACCTCTTAACCGCTAAAAGGCAACATGAAACCCATCTGTTTGTAATGTCTTTGTTTTACGTTCAGTGATTGTCTGGCATTGGGTTTATCCTGCCTTGTCTTTGTTTGGTGACAGTGGCATCAAGAGTGGTTACCTGGCACGACGTCATGGGAGTGAAATGACATTAAGTACCGCGTTAAACCCTAATCAAACAAACATACACACAGTATCTCATAATAGCGTTAGTCGGCTCGTTTACAGTATCTGCATTATATATTATATGAAAGCCATCTTAATTACGAAACCTGTTTTTAATATTATAACAGTCAAATCGTTCAATGTATCTATATTTCTCTTTAAGTGGCATTTAGAAGTCGGTTATACATTAACACTTATTATGGATTAACAACTTCTGAGTTTATTAGGAGGACGTTTCAGTGTTGTTTCTTACACCGTTATCAAGTCAATCAAGACATTGACTTGATAACAGCGTAAGAAACAACACTGAAACGTCGTCTTAATAAACCCAGACGTTGTTAATCCATAATAAGTGTTCCTGTGTTAATATCTATATTTCATTACAAAAAAACTCTACTCAGTTATCAGATATGTATTTTACACTATAAAAGTCGCCATTTTTGTATGTACTTTTTTATAATTCCATTCAATCAGTATTTTTTGTTTTAAAACTCTAATAACTCACCATATAGGTATTTTATATTTAAACAGTTCAATGGCTGACAGATATTTTATTTTACTTTTTTTAATTCCAACAACTCACCATATCTATATTTTATATCAAAATTCCACTTTCTTTTCACGTGTGTATTTTATACCACAAACTTTTCTTTTATACGATCATATAATGCTATTACATTGCCATGTCGTTTTTGTTGATATTTCGAAATAACTCGTTCATTGGTTTTAATTTGATTAAAATGTACTTGCTAAAGCTATTTATATCTGACATTATACGATTGCACTTACTTACGATGTCTGCATCTGATATTAATGGCGACCAAGAATATGACAAAGACGATTCCTCCTGAAGCGATGACAGACATCGTGAGGAGAAGGGACAAGGTGACCGTCCTCCATTCCTCAGCCTCTATAGGACCATCTGGAGGCGGAGCTGTAAAGAGGTTTTCATAGTTGTTTGTTTGATAAGTGTTTAAATGATAGGTATTTTATTTACGTAACAACATAAAGGACCCATAAATCAGGTCATGTGATCTGACTGATTGATTGATTGATTGATTGATTGATTGATTGATTGATTGATTGATTGATTGATTGGTAGATTGATCGGTCGGTTGTTTGGTTGATTGATTGATTGAATCTTTTCAGAAAATAGTTTGCGCAAAATTAAAGTTAAATAAAACATTGGCGGGAGATAAGCTTCAAGTATATCTCACGTAATTTACTCCACATCCGGGTACCTCCTACATTATTTCTTGTTCTAGCAGATAGGGAAAGTTAGAGCGAAACTCCGGGCTGTAATAGAATGCATATAGGTAACGGGCATCATTTTTTGTGTTCAATGGTGCTCTCTAATTTTCTTCTCTACTTATATCCATTTTACAATTGGATCTTAGACAATGGGTAATACACCAACTACAGTCAAATTTATCCACGCGGACAAGTCTAGGTACTTTTATCATTAAAGATAAGAGCTTAGATATTGTCAATTATGAAAATCCACTAGTTGACCGTATGTGACCGCACGATGTGACTATGTAAGATTAATAACATTGAGTGCTATTTTTTTTTATTAAGGTAGACCAGACTGAAGACTGACAATATATTTTGTACGGAAATCTTAGTACACTGATAGCTATAGTTTTTTTAGACTAGGTATATAGCGCGGAATATTTTTTGTAGTTCGTGGAAATTACTGTCTTATCTTAAGATAGTTTAATGCTCATCAAAGTAGTCTGAAAGCCAGTAGTTCTTCCGGAGATAAGAGCATACAGAGATTAACTAATTAATATATCCGTTAAAGAGAATGAGTGTTACAACATGTCTGATATAGAAGAAGTTTTGCCTAAATCAGTAGGTTGTTTGTGCTATAACGGGTCTTCGTGAAGGAGGAGTAGACATTTTACATGCAAGATTTTGATATTACAGTATTTTCGTTATTTTGGGATAGCACTTTCTTAGTTTGAACATATACCTGTTCAGAAAATTTTGTAGGTTGAAACCCGTCCGGGAATCGAACACACGACCCTAAGAGTTAGGTACCGAGGGCGTGGGTTCGATTCCCGGACGGGTTTCAACCTACACAATTTTCTGAACAAGAATATGTTCTAACTAAGAAAGTGTTATCCCAAAAAACGAAAATAACTGTTAATCTTCACTTTCTGAAAGACACAAAAATTATTCAAGATTTTGATATTTCTGTAAAAGGAGACTAGCAAACCGACATGTATATATATGTACATAAATTGTACACGTTTTGTATCTCAGCGACAATAGCGTACCTTATCATAAAGTTTTGAAAAATAAGCCATGAAATAGTGACAGCAAACTGGTTTGAGGGTTTTAATTAAATTGCTAGAATAATGAATGGACCGTTTTATTGGGGCCTCGGGCTGTCAGCCTTCAATATGGTATAATTTGCGACAATAATTTCGCAAGATGTCCCAAGTGATGAATGTAAAAGTCACTTACCAATTCAATTAAACAGAAGTTTAATGAAAGCGAACAGCCAAAGATTAACAATATTTAGAAGTTTGAATTTTATACCATTTTTGTAAAACAAATAGACCCATTCATAAACTGACACACTCACCCACGCGAAACATATGTAGGCCTAACCCTCAACTGAACCACTATATAAAACTTGATATATGTAATTAAGAAACGCGTTTCGTTGTAAATTAAACTAGTTGACTTATAGGTTAACATCAGGTTTATAAAGAAGAGAGACTGTTATAATACCTACCTCCGTCTGAAGTAAACCACATAAATCCAGACACGTTCAAGACCAGAAAGTCCCCTTCGGAGTCGTCAAAAATACCCAGAGGTCTTTCTCGACCATCTGTTGATAAAAAGTTTATTATTATTTTAAAAGTTATAAATACATTTGAAACAAAACAAATAAAAAACAAGTTATCAACATGTTTTAAATTTGGTCACCGGCAGGTTTTGAGTTTAAAGTATATAAATAACTTGGGCATTTTTTTTAGTTTAGATAATATAAATGTCTAGACTATATAATGCTCGTTGCATTACCATGTTCATAAATGATTTATTGTCGATTGGTACCAAATGCCATGTTAAATGCAATGCGTTTTTCGTTTTTCTCTCATATAGGAAAGGCATTCGATTGACACAAATTCATTTGACTTAAACTATACTCAACGAACGAATTCTTTAAAGTTTAATAAACAAAATGCTCCGTTGACAAATAACGTTCCTTCACATTAGACTGCATCAACTGATAACACAACACAAAAATGTGCCTTTGACTTGCTTTTGTTTGCTGGTTTAGTTAGTGTTAAACGTCGTCCACAAGGGTATTTTCACAATTATGAAGATAGACAATCCAAAGGCAATCTCCTAAAAACTTTGACGCTAGTTAGATTCACATCGCGTTACCCTATAATATCTCTGATGTTCGTCAGTCAGCCTAGAACCCAGAAATGGTACATCGAAGTACGATTAGTAAGCCGACAGGCTAATCGATATCTTAAAGAAGTTTGTTTGTTTGATTGGGGTTTAACACCGTACTTAAGGCCATTTCATTTATATGCAGCGTGCCACCATGCAGTGGCCGAAGGAAACCGCCCTCGACACCACTGAGAACAAAATACAGACTATACAGAACAACCTCAGGACAGTTACAGGCTATAATACAGAAAACAACACCCCATTACATCTGTAATATTTTACAGAACATCTTCCTCAAATAAACAAAAGAAATTTACATTTACCTTTTTGGGCAAAGTATATAGCTTTGTTTAAAATTTTTTCTGGTGTTTTGTTTAATCCCGGGCCAACCAGTTCATTCCGCTTTTCATATTTTTACATAACCCGTTCTGTCATATATAAGGAAACACCACTTTATTAGACTGTGCTAAAGTTGATTTCACCATTATTCTGTTATCTTCCTTATATCAATTCTACTGACATTGTCAGTCTCAAATGTATTATGAAAATAGTCATTATCTATACTCGAAGTCTTACTGCCATTTTTTTTAATTTAGGCTTAAAGTGACTGTTATTTGTATTGGTTTTTAACGTCTTACTTAAATTTATTTCACTCTATGACGTAGATACGTTTCAAGTGTTTTATTCAAATGTAGGTAGCGTTTGCCATAGGTTGACTAAAGTCATTTCGTCTAAAATGTATTATTACACATGAAAGCGTGGTAGTACAATAGGTGAAAGAAAAATACCCTTGACGCCACTGGCAACATAAACAGACAGGACAGAACAGTCACAAGACTATCACAAGACATAATACAACAGCTAACAGCGTCAGGGTCAAATTGCTCAAAGACCTGCTATTTTTAGAACTTAAAACTTGCAATTTAATATGGAAGTGAGCTATAAATTGACTCGATCTTTAATAGAAATCCCAAATATGTGTTCATTCAAATCGCAGCTGAAAAGCCATCTTATGTACTGACTCGGTACGTTGTGTGTGTTCCTGTTGCCCTGGTGCTCTCAGAGCTATGTGGCAACATGAAGCCAATCTGGGTTTTTTTTTGTTTTTTGCGTATTTGTTTGACGTTCTGTGATATGCCCTGTATTTGTCCTGGCTGGGCTTTGTATGTTGCCAGTGGCGTCGATTGTGTTTTGTTTCAGCCACATGGCTGGCAAGCCGACAAGGAGTCAAATAACCATAAGCACTGCGTTAAACCCCAAACAATATCATCATGGAATTAGTTCCTACAATCGAATCTACGACCGCTTGAGTCACACTCCAAAACGCATATGCTGAGATAAAAAGTTAATAAATTACATAACGTTCTCTATTAACTAAAGGATTTGCGTTTCATTTTTCATACACATGAAATAGGCGGCGTGATGATTCACAGATCGTTGTGTTGTTATGATGGGTTAGAGATCGTTGTGTTGTTGTGATGATTGAGAGATCGATGTGTTGTTGTGATGATTCAGAGATCGTTGTGTTGTTGTGATGATTCAGAGATCGTCGGGTTGTTGTGATGAATCAGAGATCGTTGTGTTGTTGTGATGTTAAGAGATCGTTGTGTTGTTGGTATGATTCAGAGATCGTTGTGTTGTTGAGATGATTCAGAGATCGTTGTGTTGTTGTGATGATTCAGAGATCGTTGTGTTGTTGTGATGTTAAGAGATCGTTGTGTTGTTGGGATGTTCAGAGATAGTTGTGTTGTTGCGATGACTTAGAGATCATTGTGATGTTGTGATGATTCAAAGATCGATGTGTTGTTGTGATGATTCAGAGATTGTTGCGTTGTTGTGATGATTCAGAGATCGTTGTGCTGTTGTGATGATTTAGAGATCGTTGCGTTGTTGTTAAGATTCAGAGATCACTGTGTTGTGGTGATGATAAAGATATCGTTGTGCTGTTGTGATGGTCAAGAGATCGTTGTGATGTTGTGATGATTAAGAGATCGTTGTATTATTGTTATAATAAAGAGATCGTTGTGCTGTTGTGATGATTCATAGATCGTTGTGTTGCTGTGATGATTCAGAGATCGTTGTGTTGTTGTGATGGTTAAGATATCGTTGTGTTGTTGTGATGATTCAGAGATCGTTGTGCTGTTGTGATGATTCAGAGATCGTTGTGTTGTTGTGATGATTTAGAGATCGTTGTGTTGTTGTTAAGATTCAGAGATCGTTGTGTTGTTCTTATAATAAAGAGATCGTTGTGCTTTTGTGTTGATTCAGAGATCGTTGTGTTCTTGTGATGATTCAGAGATCGTTGTGTTGTTGTGATGGTTAAGATATCGTTGTGTTGTTGCGATGATTCAGAGATCGTTGTGTTGTTGTGATGGTTAAGATATCGTTGTGTTGTTGTAATGATTCAGAGATCGTTGTGTTGTTGTGATGATTTAGATATCGTTGTGTTGTGGTGATGATTCAGAGATCGCTGTGTTGTTGTGATGATTAAGTGATCGTTGCGTTGTTGTTAAGATTCAGAGATCGTTGTGTTGCGATGATTCAGAGATCGTTTCGTTATTGTTATGAAGTCAACTAAATGTCATTTGAAAGTGCATATTAACAGTATTTCTGTTATTTTGGAATAACACTTTCCTAGTTCTGATTAGATTATTGTTCAAGAAATTTTGCAGGCTGGTGGTGTGATTTCCGTACGCCTTTCAACAAAACTAATTTTCTAAACTATAATCTGTTCAATTTAAAAAAGTTCTATTTAATGTCATATCTTACCAAATTTAAAGCTGGACGCTGTGCAACACCATTAGCCTTAATTAAATTACTACTATATGTGTGTGATTAGGGTTTAACCTGGTACTTGTATACATTTAAGTGATATTTCACTTTGTATATGAAGACGGATCGGCAACTTCTCATTTTGTGTTAATTTCATACGGTAGAAAGGCGGATGGAAAACTCACCAATCTAATTAAAATCAGATTTCAAAAACGCTCCCCGTTTTTTGTGTGTCGCTATTGTGAGATCTAATGCAATCATGCCATGTACCATGTCGATATGTTTCCTAAATTGACCAATCACAGAGCAGCTTCTCAATTCTGGTTTGTAAAAGCCGAAGATTACCCGACTGAGGATTTTTACATGTCCAACGGATACATGCAGGCACAATCAAAAGACACCATTCAAATAATAATAAACTTTGAGTGGACAAACAATACACGGGGAGCGTTTTTTTAGATCTGATTTTAATTAGATTGAATCTTGAGGTTGACAGAACACCTCTTACCTTTGAGCAGTACATATAAGGAGAATCAATAGACCGACACGCAAACCACTAAAACACCGTGGCCGGTCTCCAACCTCATCTTATATACAAATGAAATAATACAATCCAAATGAGTGGCTATGTGTTTACCTTGCAACTGTTCCAACCTCGTGTAACCCAAGCGTTTGCCATTCTTGTCAAAACTTATGGGACCCTGTAAAAATAAAGTGTTTAACTTTTACTTTAAATCAATCAAATTAGTATCAATAGTAACGCTACCACTGTTATAAATGCAACATTCTAGCTGTATCGTTTCTTGGATAATCTGCACAATTTTCTAATCTGGAATCGGCTCAAACTAAGATAGTGTTTTCCCAAAGAAAAAGTACTAACATGTATGATAGCTTAAGTGCATGTGTAAGTACTTCTTAAGTATATATTACTCAAGTTATACTGACGCCTGTTGAACTATGTCAGTCAACAATGCCCCTGTATGTTTAAGTACGATGTATATTGTACGTCCATTGAACTATAGGCCTACGAATGCTATTATAACATGTTTGTTTGATTCAAGGCATTTCCATCGGAAAAAATAAATAACAATTTATATATCATAATATATACAAAAGCTTAATATTTATATACTTTTAACATAAAACAATGTGTTTCATTTGTCAATCCATGCTGCCATGGACGTATCTTTTTAATGTAAGCGGAGCATAACTATAAGCTCTAAACTTACAACTGTTCCGCAAGTACAAATAAAAATATGTTTAAGCCAAGGGCATTTCCCTTATATGACGACGAATTGTTCCCCACTTGCCTAGTTTAATACTGTGGAAAACCAATAGGAAATCACATAAAACCACTCCGGCGTTTGTCCGAGACAAACCGTGCATCTTTGAGTGGGGGTAACGTCGTAATATCAAGGATATTGGATTTATATGGCGACGGAGTGTTCACTTCACATTGTAAGTGGCTTAAATTCGATGGAAACCCCGAAGGAAAACTCGTAAAACCCACACTGCGGTTGCTGGAGCCCCATTGTGTGACTCACTTATATACCCAAGGTCGACACATGGACTCGAACCTGTGAACAGTATAGCGAAGAAGGATTAGCAAGCTGACACGCCCACAATTCCATACATCACGTCCGCAGGCCTTTATGCGTTACTAGTGCATATTGAAGTACTTCGATGATAATATCAAAGTGCACTTGAAGAGGGTTCATTTAGTAAGAAATATACCAGATACTAGTGTGCTGTTATCTGTATTTGACAACATAAACATGTCAGAAGCATGCAGAGTGCTCGAGTGCAAAGGTTAATACACGGTGAATACGTATAATCACAATGTGGTCATGAAATAACTATACATTCAGAGGGTACAATCCAGGGGCTTGTTCACTTTAATTGACTCAATTCTATAGCCCTTTTCTACAGTACTTGGATTAATTCCGTCACATGCGGTACTCAGAAAACTTCAAATGTTGACCTCGTTATACTATAAAAATCGCTACCCACCAAACAAATTAACTGGGCTATATCAGTGCAGCCATGAGCTACCATTTGTTAGATCGTAAGTTACGCCTCTAGACAAATATCGAATTGTGCCTGTCGTTTTACAATAAACGAAATATCCAAACTAGAACATAATCTTTAAGACTTCTTCTGAAATAATACTTTGTCTGCGATCTTTCCATTCAAAAGATAATTTGTCTGATATTGATAGTACATTCTGAAAAATATAAGTCAATTCCCTTAATTTGGTAAATATAAAAAATGACAAGTAATTTTATTCCTAAAAGTTTTATTCAAAATAGGTCAATGGAACTTGATTTTTGTTCACCTCGATTTTTGTTCAAACGTTTGCCTCACAGTAATAAATTCTACAACCTGTACAATTTATATTTGTCATAAAGACATAAATTGTCTTTGTGACCCGAGTCACTTACTGAGTATAAGAATGGAGAAATTCGTTCAAGAGTTTTCATTCAAGGATTGGATAAGTGGTTATGTTTAGGTGTCTAGACAGTAAGATATAAACCACGACATGATTTGCTGATATGTTCCCCAACGAACTATTATTATTCGCATATCGGACAACTTTAATTTAATCCCATTGATAAATATCGGGGGCTTCGTTAACAACTTCCTGTTTACCGGATACATTTGATTTAAACCGTCGCCGCCTTACCTCCATGACTGGCCATTAGACCGCTAGGTCATAAACCAGGACTATTTTAAATGTAGTGATATTGGGTAAAATACCGAACTTTGTAAAATTACACCTTTATAAATATACCGGGACTATGCTGTGATGTCATTCAGCTGTAGATATGTCATTACCTTTTGAAATACACTAACAAATGTATTTATTTTAAATGAAAACAATGTTCCATATATATTACACATTTTCAAATCTGTTAGCAGCTGATTTTTCGTAAATGTGGCTAAACGTAGAGCTCTGTGACGAATTTCTTGGTTATATAGTATTGGCGAGCGATTATCCCAAGTAGCAATCTGCCTTGAAAAGTTAGATGGTACTTAAGTCACAGTTACAAAATGTACATGCTGCTGTAAGCCTATACTAACGAACTGTGTGGCTTTGGTTTTGCGTTCTGTGTTTTTACTTACACAGATGCACAGCCATGTATTTTTTAACCATCATAATATGTCGCCGTAATCGGAGATACAGAGCTAGAGAGTATAGAACTGTGCATATTCACGTTCTTCTATGTACCGGCTATATTTTGTAACCATCAAATACCATCTAGCTTTTCAATGCAGCTATAGGTCTAAACGCAATATCATGGAGGCAGCAGAGGTCGACACTTTAAAAAAATGTATTGGCTATTGTTTTTTCAATTATTAATGTCAACTAAAAAATAATGTATTTTTTCTGACTGATTTTAAATGTCACAAGCGACGTGAAATCGCCCGGTAGCCTTGATAAAAGTGCGGAAATATGGTTAAAGTATCTGTTGTTTACCCGCCAATGTTTCTATTTCTTGAATGCTCGGAATTTTGTCAGAAAGGCCAGTATCTATCATTGTCAACACACAATATGAGAGGGTTTGCCTAATAAATAGATACAAAATTGATTCTATGGCGACATTAGATATGTATTCAACAGGAAAGTCTACTAAATACAAGTTTTGATCTCTGTATCGAAAACCGATGCAGAACGCTTACATGATTTGGCTAACATTGTGTGTCTTTCAGGGAGCGTCTAGAAACTGTTAAATGCACATGTATGGAATGTGTGTGTGTGTAAGGGGGTGGG
>JARFOD010093411.1:0-17483 GCA_031763545.1 Mopalia muscosa | reverse complement strand
GAAAACAAATGGTCAAATAGTTTTGAAACGTTGGTTTTTATAATGGAAATACGTTTAACAAGAATCTTGTAAAACGGCGAGGCGTTTACATACATGTAGGTCTATGAAGGCACGAACGACTACTCTGGTAGAGTACATGTATGTTGAAAACTTATAAATCGAATAAAAATTGTGGATGATGTTAACATTGTTAAAATTCTTCAATCTTTCTTCCCCCAACTATTATTTTTACCTGATATACTTAAACCTATTGATATTATCTCATAATGGCCGAATGTTGTGAGAAAAAAAAAATTCTACACTACTGGTTGATTTCATGTTTCATTTTCTACACTACTGGTCGGACGTTTTTTTTTTATACACTACTGGTTGATTTCGTTCTACACTACTGGTTAAGCAAGTTTCTACACTACTGGTCAATTCTACAGTACTGGTTGATTTTTTCTACATTACTGGTCGATTTCTACACTACTGGGAAATTCTACACTACTGGCTGTAACAAGCTTTTGAACTTTAAACACACTGTCACTATTGTTCTTTCTCCCATGGCTATACATTCTTTGCTTGCATTTGCCTTTTCTCTGATGATTGAGGTAGTTACCTCCGAAAGCTTATAAAATACAAGTATTTTTCGTCGCTCTTTCACTTGTGAGTTTAGTTAAACCACTCCATACCGGAATATTCTCTTTCACTTGTGAGTTTAGTTAAACCACTCCATACCAGAATATTCTCTTTCGCTTCTGAGTTTAGTTAAACCACTCCATACCAGACTATTCGTACACAGACTTGGGTAACCTGTATAACCTTCTATTGGTCGGTTTCCTAAATATATTGGTTTGAAAGGTTCTGTCTAATTTGGTAATAAGAATGTCCAGGAAAGGAAAGCTATCGTTAAAACGATGTTCGACGGTGAATTGGATGCTAAGGTGGCACAAGCTGGTATTTTTGAAATTTTGTAACATCAGAAGTTTGTTCAAATAACAAAAAAGTGTTATCGACAAAGAGTTTATATACACTGAAGTTGTACAATTCTTTGACAGATTCTATGAATTTAGTAAAACCAGTTCATGAAAATATACGCTATTATGGGGGCCTGGGGAACCCATAGCCATTCCATCGATTTGTTCAAAGTAATTATGATTAAACTTCAATGTTGTATAAGTTACTGCTATTAACTAAAAAAACGCACTACCATTATATGGCAAATGTTTCACAACTGCAGCTTTAACAGTTTGACGATAGAGAGTGAAAAGATTTTGTAGTCTGTTATAATTTTGTTGTCTATGTTCCCGATCTATTTAGTGCTATTGAAGGAGTGGTGAGTATATTGTTTAGATCACGTATTTTCTGAGATATGTCACTTTCACAATTATTGAAATAAAGCATTTTAGAATGCTTGTTTGAAACTGATTCTATTCGACTTTGCGGACGAGGGATGATGCAGAATACTGGTTATTCCAAGCACACGTGTACGGGCAATGCTCCTGTTTTCATTAAAGGCGGCCGAGGCTTAGTGATAGGGTGTGCGCTTCCTTATTCTGCTTCCATATACTGTTGTTCACAGGATCGAGTCCCTTTTTTGACCACCATGTACATCGGCGAGTCTGGCAATCGCGTGTGGTTTTTATGAAGTTTCCCACCGTAATAAGGCTAGTAACACTGAGAGCGGAATACCCGTCGTCATATTAGTGAAATACCCTTGCGTACGACGTTAAAACCCAATCAAGCAAATCATTAAAAGAATTATGGTAGAACATTTATAATAAACATAAACTTGAATTTGCCAGGATGGAAGTTTTTTGGTTTTCAATGATTAGGACCAAATAGTTACGATGATAAAAAAAATACCATATCAACTCATGTTGATGTCCTGCTTGTGACAATACAATCAACCTTCGTAGAAATATAACGTTTGTTATATACTGATTTTGAACCAACTATATTCAGAAAAGGCACATGTGCCTGGTCGTAAATGTGGTTAGGCACTTTTATAAATTTTTTATAACAAAAATCCGAGGTGTCCGACTGTTATACCTCTGATTTCGTGAAAACTGTGGATTTCAAAAAATACTCTGTTCAGGGCGGAAAGTATTTATTTTACTTGAGAGGAAGGTTAGTGCTCTTGAATCTAAATGGAGAGTGAAGCGGATCTGTTTGTTTTGTCTTCGTAGTATGTCACGTGTTTGCTTTGTTTTTCTCTTTGTTTGTTGCCTGTGGTGTAAATTAGGGTATCCGTCACACATTGGGGTGGTACACTCTCCGCCGAATGAAATACGTTTTGTACGCCAAATGAACACAACAATAGGTAACCGAACCTTCTGCTTCAAAAATTAAATATTCATGACACTGGACTATAAACGAACGTTATAACATGTTTAAGCTAGTACTGGGACACATAATGTTTCTATGTATTTTTCTTAACATCGTGTTTTTCAATAATACATCCTCACTCGTATCCACGAATCTTTTTTGCTTGCCAATACAAATTTTAACTTACCATAAAAAAAAGTTAAAAAAACCCACGTATTTGTTTCTCCTGATCAACAAATTTATAGCCAATAATAAGGTTGATTGGATTGACAATTTCGATAGGCACACCAGGCCCTCGACCATACTTGAATTGAATATAGTGTCTACTAGATGGCTTTCGGCACTGTGATGCTTCAGCTATTTACTGATGATCTATGCTTTTCGGGGTGTCTGATACTTATCTTACGTTCATTTCTCGTGGGCTCCAGTCCACCTGTCTACAGTTACGCATATGGGTGAGTCACACAATGTGGAACCGGCAATAGCAGGAATGGTTTTTACGAGGTTTCCTCTAGTAACTGTGAAATGGACAATTGGGCGCCATATAAATGAGATACCATTGAGTTAAATCCCAATCAATCAAACAAAAGAAACATTTTACCGATAAATTGGAGAAGCATGCTAATCAATGTGAACATATTTTACGGAACTTTTTTCTGTTGTTAAAGTATTGTGTAATTCACATTCTGTGGCGACACTCCTTATATAATGCAATTTGATATTACTGAATGACTACAGCAATAACACCAGCTTGCCATAAACGTTCCTTCACATGTCTACAGAACACCAACGTGGTTTTACCTTGTACGAGTATAGGTAACAATGTTACTTGCATTTCTGCGTTCGAATACGTCTTTAGCACTCAAAATTAACATTTCAGCACCATTTTAGTAGAACATGGTCATGTGAGATAAACAAGTTGTATTTGTCAGGTGTATCGATATATCGTTTTCTTTATCTTTGTTTTTTTTTTGTGTGGACATTCCCGTGTCAGTTTGATCATTTTTTAGAAAAATAAAAACGGTGTTCTTTTCTGTCTAGCCTGTACGGCAGTTAGTGGTGTATGAAGGACACACACAGACGCGGATGTGATGAACCGTATCTCTCTAATTATCCACAACAGATTACTTTGAGTGATGGCTTTGACGTATTCGATGAAGCGTTGTATTGCAAATTTCTAGTCTGCGTGCCAAATAATTTTTTTTTGTCAGACACGCGAGTGCGTTAGTTATGATCGTAATTTTTACAGCACAAATCAATTCTGATAATGAAGATAAAAGAGCTCAACTTAGCTTTTCTTGTCATACCGAACGCAGTTAACAGTTACGTTCTGGTAAAAAGCCAGTGTTATGCCATAGTTCCTGCCAATCTTCGCTTGTATTTATCCTTACATAACTGCATTGAATTAAAACAATATACATGGTATACATCACATGTACAATCCCATACAGAAAATACTTGTAATTACCTATCTTAGCGGGCCGGCGGCCGTCGTTTACGTGTAGCGTGTGCGCTCACTGAACTGAACCTGCTTCGATGTACCGTTCACCGGATCGAGTTCGCCTGTCGACCATCAGGAATATGAGCGAGTCACATGTGGCTCAGGCAATCGCGGGGATGGTTTTTACGAAGTTTCATCCCGTTTTACACCTTTAAAAGGCTAGATGTAGTGTGAAGTGGACAGTCCGTCGTCATAAGGGAAATACCTTTGAGTACGACGTTAAACCCCAATCAAACAAACCTATCTTTGCTAAAATATGACCGCACTGCACTATACATCCCGCACTTAGTGCAGCCTTGATTGGTAAGGACACAGTTATAAGATTATTCATAAAACAGTTGACAATTGTTATTTTTGGGCCTGAAAATGTAAGACGTAATTTTGTTTTTGCGTATTATGACAGACTGGAGAAAGTTTCAATCATATCATGCCAGTGTTCGATCTATCTGTGTCATATATTTTCTTTTGTACCATTAGACTATTTTCTGATTTGTAAGAAATGACCTAACTTTTTAATCAAGATGAACAACCATCCTTTTTCATTCGAACTACTGAATTTTCATTGCGGACTAACTTATAACGGTTCGCTTTTTGTGGGGGTATTTCTGTTAATTTCTTTCCCAAAATCTGAGGAAATAAAAGTTCGAAATACATATTTTTAACAGGTTAAATAAACCGTTATGAACGGCAAAAACTTTTGAGGCCTAATTCTTGGTCTGTTAATTGCATTAAATTTGATGTCTACGAGGAAAAGTTTCTGTATACATGACACTAGTTTCTATGACTTATGTAGAAACTGCCAAAAACAAAGAGTCCCAAGCAATAGGCATTTAAATTTGTTACGATTTGGGTATTATGGAGTATAATGGCATCAGATACAGTTGATCAGACTCTGGTCCGGAACAGAATAAACATTAATATACTTTAATAATCCCGATCTAAATAAGTCCGCGATTGTTTAGTGCTCTAGTTTCGGGAGCTGTTTTATGTTCATGTAGATACGGCTGTTATAATTAATATCTTAGACGCATTGCTATGTATGAAGGTTTGATGAGGGCCTCTTAGTTGTCACAACTGATCAATCACTTGTTCCGCATGAACTTCTACTGACCCTTCATTTAGCTCCCACTGAGAGCTCTTATTGAAGAAATCACAGCATTCATTGGATCATGCAATTCGCTTTCTGTGGGGAATAATGATCTATATCGCCTGCATAGTCTTGAGACAGATGTTATTTGGTCAAGCCTGGACGGCGATAAAATTGTCGCTTAGCACGTTGATTGGAGTACAGATTTGATGAAGCCAATGACGTATGCTAGCCATGGTCGACTAGTGTGATTTAATCGGCGGGGTTTCCCTTTAAATATGGCCGTTAGCATGGACGGACAAGCCTTATTGTGAGTATCTGACATCACAAAGTTGCGGAAAGAATGCTTTTTTGAAAGAAACAACTTTTTTTATAATAAAGCGCACAACATAACCTGTGACGACTACCCCCTTTTAAATAAACACTAATACGTATTACCCGTAGTGCCTTGAAAGTGCTTCACACAAAGCGGGATAAAACAACATTCGGGTTACGAATTTCAGCATAATATCTCAAATGCCTCTTTATCATTTAAACATCTAAGAGCATTGAATTAAATGGCACATTACAATCACTTATAACTTCCTCTCCCAAATTTTCTACATGTAGTAGAAAACGGGTTTATTTCTCTCCACATATGTCATAACGTCATGTTGGCTGTCGAAAGGATACACTACCAGTGATTAAATGCATTGTGATCATTTTAACTTTAACTATTAGCATTTTTTTGTCTCAATTGAAAAAGCAATATTATAGTTAATTGTCAAAATATATGCGAGGCTGAGGCTTAGTGGCAGCGTGTGCTCTTACTAAATCCTACTTCGATTTACAGCTAACGGGATCGAGTCCGTCCGTCGAACATCACGTGTATGAGTTAGCCACACGATGTGGCTTCGAGTCGTGGGTGTATTTTTTTTATGAGGTTTCCTCCCGGTTTTCCACCGTAATTAGGCAACGAACAGTGTATATGGACAAATACTTTAGATTCCCAGTCATTTAATTGACTCGCGGCAGTCAGACGTTGTCCCCCATTGTCGCACTGGTAATGTAGACTTTTATATGAGAAAAAGAAGCTAATGAGTCACACTAATGATTTATTCCAACATAGAGCTTAAAACAAAAGTATTTACCAGGGGCGTACAACCAGTTAATTTGCAATTCTGTATTGCACCATTACCGCAAGCCGTATTTAATCCGGTCACAAAATAGATATACTGGTCTAATTAGATTTGGATATTTTTTTATTTGTGTAATACACCATTGTGTAAAACAGTTAAGTTTCAATAACTGTATCTGTAACAAAGGCTCATATTGTTATACCCAATTGATATAGATGCACTTATTAATTTTAATATGATCCCAACTGTAACCTGTCACCGACGCGGGGTTGATTTAGGAAGAGTATTTATGCTTGAATTCCTGCAGTCAAATATATAAATGACGGTATTATGAGGTGCCCTTATTGTCACAATTGTTATATGGGGAAATACATGTAGCGCAATTGACATAGCCATGTTGGACTAAACAAGTGTAGAAACATGCGGGCTAATCATATAGAAGATCTTGGAGATAAAACGTCCTTCTAATTGCATGCAGTGCTAATAAACATGAGCATAAACATGTTAAACGGTTAACATTTCAAATTAAGCATCATCATTTCGTTATATTGATTTTTGTTAAACCAACTAACAAAGAAACGCATGAGTATTAAGCTAAACCTGGGGTATTCTTACAATATTGTTGACAAAAAACCCTGCTTGCGAATTGTACAAGTAACACTGCGAAGCAAATTTATTATATTGGAATTTGTGTTATATTGCTTGACAAATTCATACTGTGAATTCGAAGAAGTGAGATTCAGACTCACCTCATGATCAGGGTGTTGTGCTACACCAAAGTAGCTGTCGAACAGATAGTTGAATGTAGGTTGATTGAAGGCATTTGCTTTAGACACCCTTATTGTCAGTTCTATTCATCTTGTTATCTATTTAGAGAGTATCGCTTCGTCTGTCAGACAGCTTGACTACTTCCAGCGATCATCCACTTAAAGAGAATCGCTCGTGAACACACTGGCACACCTACGCTGGAATGAACATTTAACAGTCATTAATAACAGTTGTGATTACCATGACATAGGCGAGTAGCTAACCCAGCCAATCGTAGTATTGAATGCCAAGGTAAACAGCCATCAGATAGTCAATTGAACGGCAATGTGTGAGAGTATTTGCGCCTTCAGCTGGCTAGGCGCTGTGCCGAGAGGGGTTAATACAAGCTAGTTTTGGATCATACGTTACGCTTGAGAAAGCATTTAGGCCCACCTATAGGGCTACATGGAAAGGTTGTGTAAATATGTTATATCTACCAGATATCCTGACCGTGTCTGCTCAGTTAGTGTACACGCCGTGGTGGGCCATTAGATGCTATAGTTAGAGGCGGATGCAAAGCGAGGTTCTTGTGGTATGATTTGGCTACGGACAGGACCAAACGTCAATAGTAAACTGGAGAGTAAGCATGGCCCTGTAGCGGAGTAACTGTGTAGGGGGAGCACAGATGGTACTTTCAATGGAGAGGAACGCAACACTCCAGACTTAAAAACAACATTAAGTGCAACTTGTATGTACTTACATTTAAAAGTTTTGTTTGAGCTACAAGTTACTGATTCGAACATCTCAGTGCGATGAACGAAACAGAGAATGGCACGGGTTGTTCGGACTATTGGGACGATTACGTAGAAGAGTGTATTGCTTGGGAAGATGTAACTGATCATATCTGGGATTACCTGAGACCAGAATGGCATGAAATCCTCTTCATCATTTTGTTTATACTTGTGTTTATTTGTGGGATTATCGGAAACTCTCTGGTCTGTCTTGTTATATGGAGACATCATGAGATGAGAACTGTTACTAACGTGTTTATTCTAAATCTCGCCATAGCCGATCTCCTCGTCCTTCTACTGGTTCTTTTCCCTACAATGATACAAGATATTTTTGAGTCGTGGCTCTTCACTGCTGCTGGATGTAAAATACTCAAATTTATTCAGGTGAGAATAATCCAAAATAAATCATAATTAAAACCTTTAAAGGCTCAATTCTATTCGCTGAGGCAAAAGGCCAACTTCAAGTTTTTATTTCCAACATGTTAAGACACTATCTCGTCTTGTAATTTGTTTAGTCTTGGTTTATGACAGGATAAATCGCCTAGGCAAAATGAAATGGAATTTTGAACTACCAACTGTGTTAGAAGAGTTTTATACGGGGTGTTATGTAGGAAACAATTAATGGGTTCAATATTAGGAGATAATGCGATATTTAATTATTCATATTTTCATATTCAAGTTTTGCTTTAGAAAATCAGATTGATTCTTGCCTGGGTTGTCAATTTTAAACCTTACTGTACCAAAGCAATCATTTAATGAAATAGGAAGAGGATCACACGCAACCTGATTCTGGAAAATTCCCACCCGAGACTGCGCAAAATAATCCCTACCAAGCTGAAGGTGAGGTAGAGATGATTTTTCCATCATTCATATTATGGTCTTGAGAATTTTCATGAAGCTGTATGGGGTGTTTTCCCCATGCGATTAAATCAACGCCGGATTATTTGTTGAGAAAGTAAACAAAAAACAAAAAAACACACATAAGTATTACAATTTACTGTGTTCTGACATAAGAGCGTTGATGGTTAACACGAGTAATGAGCAAAAGGCTTTTCGGTTGAGAAAGTAAAAAAAAAGCCCCGTCATAAATTTACTTCAATTTAAGGTGTGAATAAGCGATGACAAGAATAAACGTCTCGCTGGATACTAGGAATCAAGGGAAATTAAAACCCTAGTTCATAAATTCGATATCCGGGTGAGGAATGTTTTTTTAAAGCCTTATTTACATGGGAGCATTAAGTGTAGCTCATGCTGCTTCCCAACACAAAACGTTACAATAATTTTGAGATTCTATTTAACCCATGAATGCATTTTTGTAGTAATTTTAATCAGCAATCTATATATATTTTCCCTGCGCTGTCGCGCATTGGTGCATGCACATCTGGGTTAGTGTAAAGTATTAAGGCAGTGATTACACCCGCGTAACAAAAAGCAGCGCCAGTTAAAATGCAATATTTAGTGAACTGAAGTTTGTCAGAAAGGTTAAAATAGCTTTAATTTCATACAATATCTAACAAACAGTCCTGACCAGTTAACAGATGATAGCAAAGACATTTAAACGCTTCCAAACACATCGAACTTTGGTATGACGAGCGTTGCACTATTCCAGAACGTGAGCACGAAAGTTTTCGAAAGACATGGAAAACGAGAGAAACCTTTAATCTTCTGTAACAAACTAGATGATGATATTTTTACATTAACACGTCGGCAGATGCGAAAGCTTCCTCATGTTTATTGATATGAGCTGGGATCATCGAACTGCAGGTCAGCCATGGTTGTTTTCGAACTGTGCAGACGCCATTTGCAAGTTGTGAAATAAAATAGTCCTGCAAGTAGGTGCATTTCATTTGTTGAATTGTATCAATGAACAGAAAATGACCAATCAGGGTGAAAGCTGCATGACACACTCGGATATATGAAACACATATCACATGGCTGTGTTACACTAAAATTTACTCATTCATGGGATAAATAATCATATTTTAGGGATGTGACATTGCATTATAATTGTTGTATGATGTTATGTTGTGTTGTAAAGTGTGGTTTCAATTTTTCACATTGAATTTGAAAAAACACCTACTTTAAAACATGGGAGTATTTGTTGTGTTAACGAACAGACACCCCGAAGAAAAGCTCACTATGTCGCAGTATTACTTAATCCACTTGCAGTTTTTGTTTTCACTTGCCTGCTAGGATTTAACACAGAAATAACTTTATAAAGCACCCTCCTATATAGTGACGACCAGGTACTTTAGGGGTGATCAGACGCGCTTACATACATATATACATACATACATACATACATACATACATACATACATACACACATACATACATACATACATACATACATACATACATACATACATACATACATACATACGGAAACAACGCATACAATTTTGTTTCAAAGACAATATAATATTATTAAAAAGTATGCTCATAATGTCAATAAAGTCATATTTTCCTACATAAGTTAAAGAACAGTTTTTCCTTAGAAGAGTAATAGTTATGGGGTCGGTTGCTCGTCTTTCGAGCAACTGGCCCATGGTGTTTATTTATCGAATTTGAAATAAGTCCATGAGTTCATTTTCAAGTCTTTCTCAAGTAAATATTGTCAAATTATGCAATGCTGGCCATTTTGCGTTAGGAATTTGGTGAAATCCATAATGACTAATTTGTCATCTTAAGAGAGGAAACAACAGCAACAGTGTTGATGTAATCGGCTAATTTGTTCCAAAAGTATCATGTTTACACCATATATGCGTCAATATTGCAAGAACATACTGTTTTGTTTATTTCGTGAAATCTTACTCCTTGTCATAATAGAAGAAAGTTAAATTTCAAGTTAATCGGTGAGTTTGTTATCAAGCTATCATTTTCACGAAAGATAGGAGTGAATATTGTAAAATTATTCAACCGCAGCCGTTTCGTTTTAAGGAATTTTGGTGAAATCCAATCCTAACCACTGTCTTAAAAGGAGGCTACATTTCAAGCTACTCTGTGAATTTGTTACAGAGTTATTGTTTTTTCGTTATTTTGGGATAACACTTTCTTAGTTCGAACAGATTCTAGTTAGGCACCGAATCGCCAGGAGTAAATGCCGGCCACCTAGACCACTCAGCCACCCAAGAGTTATTGTGTTCCCAACATATACATACATGGATGTTGTACAATTATGCAATGGGTCAATGCCGGGTCATTTTATTTAACGGCATTTGGTGGAATGCAATCCTATCCACCGTTTGAATTGGAGGAAGCTACATACCAAGTTATTCAGTGAATACATGTCCAGAGCATATAGATTTGACAAGTGCAAAACTGTGCAATGGCGGTCATATTGATGAGAAACAATCCCGTCCATCGTTTAAACAGGGGGGAGCTACCTGCCAAGTTTCAAGTTTATCTAGCAATTTGATCTCAGGTTATGTTCAAAACGTATACATACATTAATGTTATAAAATGATGCAATGGCGGCCATTATGTTTTACGAAACTTTGTGAAATTTGTGAAAGTCTTAAAGGCAGGAAGCTATATTTCAAGTTTGATGTCAATCCGTGAATTTGTTATCTACTTATGTGTACGCAACACATACAAGCATAACTATTGTAGATTTAAAACAATCATTTTATTTTACGGAATTTGGTGAAATGCAAACCCATCGTCTTAATGAGAAAAAACACATACCAAGTTTGGAGTTAGTCTGTGAAATCCTCTCAAGCTAGTGTGTTCGAAATCAATTTTACCTACGTACTGACACCGAGAAGTATGTCTAACAGCCCTTCTTCGTAGCGGTGTTGATCATGGCGGCAGACAAATAAGGATTAATTCCCCAGTCAGTCTTTAACCCAGTAGAGTACACTCCAATAAAAGAAACACATGGATACATGATGATTCAATATTTCGGTTTATTTTAAAACCATTATCAAGAATAAAAAATATCTGCACAGAAGGTGTATATATACCAGGTAACTCGTATGTTTATCTTCTTAGGAATACTCTTCGTTGGAATACGCCCCGTGAGGGAGCGGGTGGGCCATGGCCCTGCAGAATACTCCCTCGGCTTTCTCAGTCTATCGTAAGAGGCGAGAAAAGAGGTTGCCTTCTGTTGCCCTGGTGTTCGCAGAGCTTAAGGGTAACGGGAAGCAGATTTGTTTATGATGTTCTGTATTTGTGTCTGTCGTCATATAAGTGAAATACCCTTGAGAACAACATACACAGAATTAACATTTAGGAAAGAATAAGATAGCAGTAAATCCTGTAGTTCCACAGAAGAGTTTACATAATTGATAGTGTTATTCCCGCATCGTCATTTTGACTCAATATTTTAGCATTTATTATGCCATCATCAGGAGATTACCAGATCATCCCTCCTTTGAGACCGATAATAGATACAACAGGAACAGCCTATTACAATGTTGGTAAATATATCGCATCTCTACTTAATCCCTTGACACAAAATGATTACTCCTTGAAAGATTCATTTGAAGCTGTGCACAGAATCCAATCAATCCCTCCAGAGCTTTACCATCAAGGTTATAGATTAGTATCTTTCGATGTCCAATCCCTGTTCACCAACATTCCGCTAAACAAGTTTATCAACGTGGTTTTGGATCGGATTTATAAGCAACAAACTGTAAGTATATCACCAAAAAGAAATACCCTGAAGAAATTAATACGTGTAATACATGACACTTGTACTAAAACACCCTTTTCGGCAAATAATGAACTTTACCAACAGATAGATGGCGTATCTATGGGATCATATCTCGATCCTGTCTTAGCTAACATAATACTTACTGATCTTGTTATCGTATTGTATATAAGCTCATCCAAGATGGAACTGTTCGTTTTTATGCGAGGTATGTGGATGACACTTTAATCCTTGCCAAACCCCAAGATTTTGATTTCATACAACAAAAACCTAATTCGTTTCATTCCTCTATTGTGTTCACAAGGGAGGAATTTGTTGATAATAATAGTGTACACTTTCTAGATATCTCTATCTCAACGCAAGGCACACAAATCTGTCGGAAACCAATCCACACCGGACAGTATGTTTACAGTGATAGCTACGAACCATGGAACAGAAAGATTTCTTGTTCTCAGAGCATTTAGAATATGCTCGGATGCCTCATCTTTTGACGCATAATTGAAAAACATTTCAGATATGATCACATGGAATGGATTTACCAAATCAAAAGCAAATCAGCTGATTAAACGTTTCCTATCTAAATATGGACCTACAAATAAAGAAAACAAAGAGAATATTCCCAAAATTTGTATGACTTCCATATAGCGGACAATCTGGGGAATCGCTGGTCAGAAAATGCATCTCTAAAATACAAAAACTAACTGGAAACACTTCTCTTTTTTTGTAAATAGGCAAACTACCAAAATGAATTCCTTTGTAAACACAAAAGACCCCACCCCTATGCAAAATATAAAAATGCCTTAACAGTATTTTCGTTATTTTGGGATAACACTTTCTTAGTTAGAACATATACCTGTTCAGAAAATGTTGTAGGTTGAAACCCGTCCGGGAGTCGAACCCACGACCCTCAAAGTTAGACACCGAATCGCCAACAGTAAATGCGGGCTACCTAGATCACTCAGCCACCCGGCCTTTTAAATTTTCTAAACAGGTATATGTCTAACTAAGAAAGTGTTATCCCAAAATAACGAAAAAACTGTTAATCTTCACTTTCTAAAAGACACAAAAAATTATTCACTACTCAATACTAGATTAATTGTAACTTGTTTTTTGTTCTTGTGGTATTTTTTTCAAACTATGAAGTTAAATTTGTATATACATTATGCTTTTATAAAGAACTTCGTTTACCATTTGTAACCACTGTCATAATTAATTTCGTTTTATCCAAACGAAGATATAATTCTTTCTTATAAACTGTTGTATCTATAAAATCCACAAAATTAAATATTCAAAAATTGGATGTGATATGGTTGTTTTTTTCTCGTCTTAAAAAACAAATAAACACAAAATTGAAAAACACAATCATACAAAAATTAAAAATTATAAATAAGAGAATAAATTTTTTTAAAAAGGTGCAGTATGCTAGTCCGACCAGTTAGGGATTATTGTTGGATATGCTAACAAATTTGCACTTACCCAAGTCCGTGTTCTAACAGTACTACCTTTAACAGATGTGTGTTCTTAGTAAACTGGTAGGGACTATGAGGATCACTAGTTTTATTATCCTCAGGTGGGGGCACACCTGTGTTATAAAGTGTAACCTACACAAATTAACAGGATAAAGGCATCTCAGCGTTTTTCGCTCTATGGGGTTATTGCCCTATAATCATTGGATCAACACTGTAAAAGAAATATGATCTTTTGGGTATAGTTTTGACGGATCATAATTCTTTTGTTTATAGTAGTAGACGGTTGGCTGATCACCAGATAATGTGCGTGCTAAATTAAATAGACGTAGGTCTTCGTGTCTATTTTATCTCCATACGACCATTGAATGTATAGAGGTCTTTATCACCAGTAGTATCCCCTCCATACCTTTACATTGTAGAGTTTATCTTGCCTAACCTCGCAATATATAGAGTTGATCTTTAATTGTATTTATCTCCATTTATTTATGGAGTTTGAAATCCATCTTTTAAAGAATCCAAGCTGACAGAACCTCGGATAAAGGGTGCCATTTTGATCTTTCGAACATTTTGCAAATAAACAACCACATTCCCAAAAGGATTTATGACGGAAAACAAATTCCACTAAACAAGTCCCCCCCCCTCCCCCCCCGTACACCCCCTCGCCTTTTACACACACGACTGTTTCCTATTCCACAATGGTTTAACCACACGGGCAGAAAAAAATCCGTGTGATTCTGATCAGGACTGTGAAAAGCATATAAAACCGGTTAATGGCCATAAATAACGAAGTCTTGAGGTTTGGAGTCAAGACGCTATAAAACTCTTAGGTAACAGTTCAAAGCATGACTTTTTATAACATACAGTAATACGCAGAACTAATGTTGCGTAATAATATCGCAACGTATCCTAAAACGATCAGGTTGATTTAGGGTACGCTTCGTGTGCACGCTTATCTCCTTTAAGAGAGTTAAGATTTCCCCACACACGTTGATTATGTTGCGTAGCTTAGTATCAATGCAATAAATAAAACAGGTGTTGTTTAAATGTGCATGCGACATTTACCTTAAGCATAACGAAAATGTTACCGCTTAACCCAGTTAGTAATCGACCTCGACATAAAACGAGTCAGATTTAGTTAAGACTGACCAATGTTGATCAACTTTGACCACAGTACTAAGATCAATTATATTTTAATTGAGCGAGGAAAAATGTTGGCCTACAGATAATAATCTTTATCGTCTTGAGCTGTTTTCTCAATTGTTAAACTGTTTGTTCACCTGTTTTCCAAAAGGCCATAATGTTTGTATCTCTTATATCTGTGATAATGAGTTTTTAGGGAAGAGATTAACCCACACCAATATAAAGTGTGGCCAACAACACAAATATAGCGGTATAAACGGGTCATGACTTTATAACATAAATGATTATTTACAATTAATGATGTCCGCCATTTTCACAGAGCAGACAGAACAATCAATGTCTCAGTAATAATAATAATAATAAACAGAGAATAAGATTTAACGCTGAACTTAAGGTTATTTCACTCACAAATAACGGCGTGCCAGTCCAAAGGGTGAAGGAAACAAAACTCGAGGCCATTGGCAACAGACATAGAAGACAGGACAACCACAGGACGTAATAAAAACACATCAGAAACAGATCGCGGCAAACAGACCACCTCGTTTAATGTGGGTCGGGGTTTTCTCCTTAATCTCGGGCTGATACGTTACATTAAAATAAAATAACAAACTTCAATGCAAGTTTCACTTGTTTTACAACTTTAATTGTTTTAAAGCATTGTTTATTTTAGGTTCGCCGTTCTGTATATTGTCAATAAAATAAGGAGAGATATTGTACAAATTATCGTCCGTCTTTCTCTATAGAGTTCCGGTAGGTTTGTTCTGTACCATGATGAGGTCGCTTCTTTATGAGTTTAAGAATAGGAGCATCTTTATGCAGTGTCCTGATATTTACAATCTTCTTTAACCTGAAATGACAGATGAAACGTATATGATATAGAGTCAGTGGGCAGTTTGCGGTATGCTGGCCCTACGGTTTGTGTAACGCTTGACAGTACAATTTTCATTCTTTGTGTTTTGTTACTTGTGTCCATTAAACGAAAAACAAAAAAAATGAACGTTCAATTTTCGTTTCTTTCCTTCTGCTTCTTGTGTTCATAAGGCGATAAACAAAATGAATGAACGTCCAATTTTCAATTTTTGTTTCTCCTGTTTCAATTAGCAAAAATAGAATCTAAGAAATGGGAATTTATTTTTCAATTTTTTAATTTTTTTTTTCATATAGCGAAGAATCGAAAGTCATGATTAGCAATACTTGACATTTGGCGCTTTCAATTTCGCTCCCTTAAAAATTTGTCTGTGAATTTGGCACAACGCAAGTGTGTTTTCTCAGTACTAGTCGCCAACAGTTGTATTTAGCTAGTAAACATACGTTTTGGAGTTCCTCTGGCTAAGGGCAGCTTGTTTGAAGAAATCCGATTTTGTTTTTTCACAATTTGTCAATAATATCGAACTGAGTCATTCTATGTATGTTCCGCAAATAATTATGAATATATGTTATGAAATATACCACTTTTTCTATATAATTGACAAGAGCTGTACGTGTCAAATGTTATTTGAACATGGACCAATCAACCACATGTGGCATCAGAATAAGTGCTTAGTATATAATACACGGAACAGTTGATACGCGTATATGTACAGCGGACAGACTGTTTATCCTCTCTAGGTAGCTACCTGTATTTATTTAATTTATTGTCAACACACAGCTGTTGTACATAATAAGGGAGCTTGGTGGGTTATCATGTAGTAATGATTTATTACATAAATAGTAGCGTGGTGCCATTTATGTAGTAATTATTTATTACATGATAACGTTGCAGGCTACGTTATTATGTATTAAGGTGCTAACCACCGCACACTATTATTTGTTAAGTAAAACTCAACGTTATTTAGTAGTAAGGAGCAACTGACAGCAGCGCCCTCAACGTGCCGTCACCGATTGGCGGTTTTAGTGTGTACAAGTCAATGACTGTGTTTGATTATTTAGTCCATGGTCAGTAAGGGCGGTGCATTATTCAGTAGTAAAGAGCGGCTTTGTACAGGATAAGTCAGGTTTGTAAGTTATTTAGTATTAAGGTCTAGGGAGAGCAGCGCCATGTACGCCGTGACGGGAAACCCAGAAGGGGTGGTGGCGTGTTGGCACATATGCGCATGTGGTAAGACGCCATGACATAATGCTGCGGCGTCACGACAGCCATGGTCCGTTGCAATGCGGCTGTGGCACTCGTTCCGGATGAACAAGCGGTGTCAGCTGCCATGGTGGTTGACCGAAGGGAGATCACTCCACCTGTCATGGTGATGACCTCACAACACCCCATGTCAACTCTCGTCCCAGCCCGTCAACTATTGCGGGGACCATCGCTCTTGAAGCATCACGAGAAGACGCCTACACTACCCCATACCAGCCATAGGGGCCACACTGCCGTGTTTAGTCATTCCTATGTTAGATTCCCACGACAGGATAAGTCTCAACCTTCCGTTAGTCTGCCCTAGCAGCTACTAGCCCAAATGATCGGATGTGCATCGCAGCAAAGCGCCATCTATCATGTTTATCCAGCCCTTTCCCACGACAGGATAAGTAACAATTTTTCCTTTATGCTAGCTACCGGTGTTCCACAATGTACTGGCATGTTCAAGGGAGATAACCCTCCGTATTAAAAAGTTACACCTCGATCGCTTTAACACTCCTACCACGCAAAAGCCCGCCTTCGGTTTAAGCAACCC
>JARFOD010093400.1:0-17484 GCA_031763545.1 Mopalia muscosa | reverse complement strand
CGTGCAGCACGGGATAGGGGATGACCACAGCCGAGAGCAGGGAGGCTGTGTATTATCCATAGGTAGCTAACCCCTGAGCAGCTGCCGATTGATTGATTGATTGAATGAAAGATTATTTGACTGATTTATTGATTTATGTTAAAATGCAGTTCTTAGAGAAATATGAGCGATGTTCTTAAACAGTATAAAATGAAACACAAAAACATAATATGTGAAGAGTTTTGCTGTGTTGGATAATTAATGTTCCTTCATTGCTGAGTAAAGAGAGTAGGACTGCTTGTAACATACACAGTGACCCCTTTGCCAATGACAAAGAAATAATACATATTTCTGTGCCCTGGGATTTACTTATATAAGCTTAAACAGTAATAATCTGTTTGAGTCACCAGATTGATCTGTTCAAGAGAATGAGTTTGCAATCAAAATCTATAAATTACTGCCTTGAAACTTAATACTCTTATGGAATAATTAAAATCAGAATATTAATGTGTACGCTTACATCAAGAATTCAAAATGGTGATCTCTTAAGAAATATTAGAGTTATAACCCAGGGTAATCAATCAGAAAATTAGAAAAAACAAATATACATTGAAATAAGAGGACATATATGTATAATAGAATGTCAGAGAAACGCCTTTACAGAAGTTCTTCAGGCATGAGTCTGGCTGGTGAATTGGTCTCCTTGTAACATGTTATTGAGTGTTCAGTTTGCTACATTCTCATTTAACTTTGCATCAGCAGAATATACTTGGCAGTGTTTACTTAAAAGATAGTATCATTTAATGTTAAATATGATATTTGTGCCTAAAATACCAGTGGTTGTCGTTGATAGAATATGTATCTTATGTTTGATTGATTGATTGATTGATTGATTGGTGTTTCACGCCATGCTTAAGGGTATTTCATTTATATGAAACATGTGTAGTCCAACAATAATTGACATTAATTAGCACAACCAAGATTCAAAGCTTTTCCATAGTGTTGGAAAGTTAATTTTCCTTCAAGACAGCATTGCTACTCTTCAAACAAACTTCCCTTAGCTAGAGGTCTGTATCTTCATGCATAATAACCATTCGAGATTTAGTATTTTCCCTCCAATGAACATTTTCTCATCGAGATGATACCTTTTCCTTTTGAAATTGTGTATTTTTTCGTTACCATGTAAATAGGTGAAAATTCAATATTTTGGGGCAAAATTGAATAAGTCTATCCAGATAGAAGTAGATTTCATCGGACTTTTTCTACCAAGCCTTAGATTATTAGCCATTTCATTTACAAAAATAATAATTATGAAGATGGTTATATTGAAAAACTTGAAGCCTGTACAGATACACTGAGTTGCATAAAATATACAGACATGTACATCTGCAGAAGATTGCATAATATATCAGGTGTCAAATCTTATCTAGACAGTTAAGCCAAGCATTTTGGCCAAGGAGTGAAAAGTATATTTAAACTATGAAGTTTTTCATATAAATAAGATGATTATATCACTTTGGATTGATGGTAAATGTAAGAATGCTTTAATTATCTAAATAGATATGTAAAAATAAATATTTGGAAAACATGATCTGGCAACAGTTGGCCTCATTGGGGAAAACATGCACTCATTGAGCAAAAAAGCTTTTAGAAGACGGACACCACACTATATTATGTAAATGATATAAACACATATCTTTTAAGCTTGAAGGCTTCATTATCTGTGTTGATAATTTGTTCTTCTATTTAATACAACATTTATAATATTATTTTGTTTGATAAATTTTTTTTTATATATATTTTAAATATTTTTTTTTTATATTTATACATATATATATTAATTTTCTAACTTGTTAATAATATGGAATTAGGCCTACTCAGCAGAATTTGTATCATAAAATTGTGTTAACGTGAAAGTCATAAACCAAAAATGTATTGAAAAATCTGAAATTTAAAAAAAATATATCAATGAAAAACTGCTAAAAATTTATAGTCCAAACTTAATTATAGCATATTCTTAAATTATAGGCTAACTGATACATTTTGTTAGATGAACCATACATGTATACATTAACTGGAGAAATTTTATTCTCTGTGGTCTGTTAAGAGGAATTTTCTCCATAAACACTAGTTACTGATGTGGAATTACTGCTTCAAATAACAAAATAATAATAAAAAAAAACACAGTCTGTTCGGACAACTGCACTCCAGCCTATTGTGTTGTTTAAAAGACGAAAATAAAAGTTGGAAGGTTGTAGTGTTGAGCTGGTGATCAGTTTTCAGAGGTAATGTAGGTATGATGACGGCAGAATGCTGGGACCATACTAACCAGCTATAGAGAGGCTGAGCCAAGTCTGTGGGCCAGATGCTTACTGATGGACTGGTATCGAGGCCAATGCTTACAGCTATACCTTCTACCAGTGTTAAATTTAGATAAGGGGAAGGCTGTGTATAGATGAACATCAGCTAACACCATTTGGCTAAAAAAAAAGTGCTGCCTCTCTCCTGACATATGTATAATACCTTCCGGCTGCTAGCTGTGGCACCCTGGTATATCCACCCTGATCAATATATAACTAACATAACAACACCCAACAGAGATAAAAAAAATATCCTGTCCCTGTATATAATTACTCCTTCTAATTTTACAGCTACCTTATCACTTAGTCAAAAACTTCACCAATACATTGTACCACAGCTGAGCTCATAAAAGTTTAAATCATAATCCATTCAAGTACAACGATGAAAAATGAGTATTACAACTAGTATATTACTGGAGTGAGTGGTGAAAGATAGAATCCTATTAACCTATGAGATTTGAAGCATTGAATCGAAGTGGATTAATTATCCTTTCAAACATAAACAAGAGTAAATTTATGCTGTAACATTATGGAATTACAAAGTGCACAATAGTATTTTGATTTTTTATACCACAGATGACTTCACAAACCAGAACACTTTCCCCTTATGTTTCTATCCAATTTCAAACTTGCATGGTGAGTTCAAAATGTCGTTTTTAAAATGAAATTGAATTTGAAATGTGATGACCAGGGGCTTAGCTAGAAATCAAAAGTGTGCTGTCCAAAATTATCATTTTGCTTTCCTTTTTAAGTAACTCACTGGGTGGTGAGTTACGCAGTTTCCCTTCCCTGCGTGTTAACATTTCTTAAAACAGGGTTTCCGAATGAGGCAGTTGTTCAATTCATGGTGTCCAAAGGACACCCCTGTGCCCAAGCCATTAGTGATGACAATTGACAGCACATCTGTGTCATGAAATGACATGCATTTGATTCAAAGGCATTGGTCAATAAACTAATCTAATTGTAAAAGCAATACACAGAAGCAAATAAAATGGCAGAGAAATATCCACTCCTAGATAAAATTCTGATATTTCACCTACATATAAAAAAATACATCCGAGATAGAGATGTGGAGACTACAACAAAAGGGTATGTTGACATGTGAACTGTAACATTTAACCTTTGGCTTCTTTGTTTGAGCCTATTGATCGACTGGATTTAATGCCTTAATCCTATGATGACATACCAGCCCAATGGTTGAAAGAAACCACCTTTCAAAGCAAGTATGAACAAAGACAGCACAATCAAAATATTCAATATAAAACACCAGAGCCAATTCAGAGGCCCATTAGTTTGTAAGGAAATAGAAGAACAGGAGCCCCTTCATACCTGGTTTCCATTTAATCTTAGGATGATTTAGATTGTTTGTTTACTTGATTGGGGTTAAGGTTGTACTCAAGGATATTTCACTTATATGATAACCTGCTGTCCCAATGGGTGACGGAAACAACCCTTGTCACCACAAACAAAGACAGGACGTGACAAAGACCGACAGTAACAGGACATAATACAGACACCACAAACAGATCAGTTTCCTTTTTCCCTTTAGCCCGGAGAGCACCAGGGCAACATTAAGCTTCCTCCAACCACCCGCTCGGATAATTTAGATTGTTTGTTTGTTTGATTGGTGCTTAACGTCGTACTCAAGGGTATTTCACTTAAGGATAATTTAGAAGAGGAATTTTATCAACCAGGAGCTAAGACACAGTATGCATGACATAGATATATTGTGTTAGCCCTGTAACCTGGAAAGAGGGAAGCAATCTAATTTCTCTTCATTTCTTAAATTCATGTCCTGTAGCCAGCCTGGCATAATGGCAACTGGTTTGGACTGGTCAAACTAATAAGAAACAACCTAGACATGTTAAGAAAACAAACATACAAAAACAACATGTGTAGAAATAAGTAACTCTTACCTTGTAGAATGGATAATGCATATCTGCATCAGGTGAGATGGGTCCAGCTGAGGGTTGCCACACTTCTGGCATACTGGCTGCCAAGGCACCAACAGAGTCTCCAATAGGGGAGGCAAATTCAGACTCTGATGCTGCTGCCCTTAAAGCATTAGCACTGGGTGGTTCATCTGTTGTGGCACTGTATTTTCTCACAGGATCCACCTCTTTAGAATGATGTGCAATCGGAGAATAATAGCCCCTTCTGTCCCTTTGAAGGACACTGGCAGAACTAGCACTGCGTAAGATAGGTTTGCGAGGCGGTGGGACATTTAACAATAATGTGTATGGGTGATTTCTTTCCGTGAAAGGATATGATCTGTCATGGGGAGATGATGGTGATTTGGTACTGGGGGAAGAGGACGGACTGGCATAGCGCCTCGGTGAACTTTCTGTCCTACTAGGTGAAAGACTGTGAGAATAGCCGGAATATCTTGTGTGAAGTTCCCTTGGACTAAGAGCATCACCAGGTGTATGACTAACCTCTTTACTAGACACAGGAGGGTCTCTAAAATGTGCATGTAAATCAGAATCAGGAGGACAAATGTTAACATGTTTTGATAACAAATCCTCCGATTTAGTCTTTTTACCCTCACCGGTAACTTTAAATTCAGGAAGATGAGCAGTGTCCACGTCGCCTTCAACAATATCTGGGGCACTCCGCGTATGATTACTGTTAGGTATTGATGACAAATCAACACTGGTCTTTTTGCCACTGGGATCACTTTTGGACTTTTGCTTTAGTGCTTTACCATTTCTCTTTTCCAAGCGTTCATTGTCAGAACTGCCTCCAGTAGCGGCAATTGGAACTGATGTTTCATCTTCCGAGTCCTCAAAGCTAACATGGCTATCAGTCAGAGACACTTCACTGTCTTTGGGAGCAGGTTCAACTGGATCTTTTTGGTAAGATTCAATACTCCTGCCCTCAACAGACTCTTCCGTTTGATTTGGGATAGACACTGTAGATGAATCCTTTTGATCACCATCATGAGCACCATTTAAAGATTGAGTTACAGTACCCTGACTACCGATCTGAGCAATATTTCCATCAGAACCATCGCCAGCTGTCAAACTGGCAAACATTTTTTGCACCTCCCCAGACATTGCTAATGAAGCTGCTCCTGAACGTCTCTGTGGACGATTGGCTGGCTTTGATTCTGAAGATCTTTTGACAATAGTGACTGCTCCTGATCCTTTGTCACTAGAGTCTTCTGTTATAGCACACGTTTCGTCTACTCCTTCTTTCTGTGATGTTTGTGGAACTGCTAAAACAAACGATGAAACAAATGTCTTCGATGTACCATCATCAATTTCTTCAGTAGGCTGGTCATCACCAGATCTTTGTTCACTGCTTCCACCTGTTTGAGGACTTTCGTCTGGGCCTTTTTCTTGGCTTATTTTCCTTTTCACATCAGAGTCCTTTACAAAATGATCATAAATACTAGCTGACTGCATGCTGTGAGACTTTGGAAAAACCCGTCTTATAGTACCAAAAGCTGAGGCTGAAGGTGCGAAATCTCTTGTTGGCGTTTCACGTGTATTAGACCTGGTTTCAGAATCAACATTATGCCTTCCACTTTTTAGTCTTTCTGTAAGAAGTTTTAAGCTCAGACTTCGATTAAGACGTCTTCCTGAGGTAATTCCTGTCTCAGCAGTTGGAGAGATCAGAGTTGGTGAACTGACAGGAGAGGTTGTTGTGGACATAGTTTTGTGTTCGGATGAAAAACCTCTCGGTAGCCTGGAGCGACTGTAGGTTTTGATGAAGTCTATTTTTTTCAAACTTGCGATGTCTTTGAAGAGATCACTGATATTATCTCTTGACAAAGACTTTGGAACTGGGGCAGTACGAGAGCGAGAGTAACCAACTCCAGAAGTACTGCCGTCTTTTGTAGAATAATTTGAGGAAGACGGAAGAGTAATCCTCCGTGATTTAGAGCTGGGCAATGCTTCGCCTTTCACATTGTCCTCTGAAGGCTTTTCCATCTCTAAGGTATTAAGTCCATGGTTACAACGGCACCCTGAGAAACATCACACAACTGACATGATTCTCATCGTTTTTTCAATGTCAGCTTATCTGTAATTCTGAAAATGAGAAAACAAAAAAGAAATGTTATATTGAAATACTTCAACTAGAGTTCTAACTATGTATCCTGGAAATATATGTTTCATAAGTATCTTCAGCTATATTTACACTGCATTTTTTAAAAAACTAAATAAGACCAATGGTTTAGGGAATTATTTGCAACACTTGGATGGATAATTTTCATACAAGTGCCAACATACACCGTTACCACATAAGACTCCACACATAAACCTGCATGACAAGTATACTGTAACAGATATTCAAACAAGCACAAAGATTCAGCAAAATAATCAAATTAAAACAACCAGTAATGAGCTAAGATATTCCTTGTTAAACGCATTTCTTCACTTACTCCCAATACCAAGATAATTTAACAAGCACACATATACCAGTAGTTAAAAGTGTCAGTATGATGACTTTATAGAAACATAGTTAAATGCACAACACAGACCTGGTTACATCCTATATACACTTTTTCTCTCTAGGAATAATGTGTATAACAGACAACATTAATTGCTATGAAAAAAAAGGCAGTTAGTCATTAGATGTAATGGTATTCTTTCATTTTCGTTTAATAACTAATTTGTTATTAGATACAGAAAAAGTTATTTCTGAACTGAAAGTAAGACAATGCGATTAATTTAATCAGAAACATGTAGATATATATGTTAAATGCATGCGTCAGAATCCAGAATCCTTGGCTACGAGATGGGGGAGGGGAACATAATATATCTCCATACAGATAAAACACATCTGGTAGGAATAGAAGTAAACAGGATAGAGTAGGGATTTTTTATGACACAAAGTGGAATATCAGTAAGCCTGATAAGATTAACATAGATAAGTGCACTTCTCTTGGATAGAGAATATATACAGATCTGTATATTATGAATCTGTCAATATTCATGTATCATGATACTCCTTTAAAGGCAAAAACAATTTTGTCTAAAGAATTCATTTCAATACAATGCGGTTGGTATGTAAATTACACCATCATACCTTAGACCTAGTTTTAGAAATTAACCTTAATTCTTATAGGTAGAGGCTCACAGAACATAAGGATTCTCGTGATGTGATTTGTAGTAACAAATTTACTAAAATTGTCTTGCTAGTTAAACTGTATATATGATATGTGGTTATCAAGAATGCAGTACAAACAGGTGGACCTATCAGGCAACTCCAAGTTTTAAGTGAATATATGAATTTGTTTCGTACTTATTATGTTCACAACAGATGTGAATAACAAAATAAATATGCAATGATGGTCATATTTGTCAACTTGGTGAAATACAACCACATCTGTGTAATAACCAGAAAAAGCAAACAAATTAATATTTGAATTTTTTTTTAGAGTTATGCTCAACGCATACATGTACATACACATGTGAATCTTGTAAAATAACTCAATGAGTGAGAGCCACATTGTTCTGCGGAATTTGACGAAAAACAATAATATCTCTTTTTTAACCCGAAGAAGTTATCTTCCAAGTTTGAAATTAGTTCTTGAATTCCTTTTAAAGTCTTGTGTTCACATGTGACAACATATACAGATGTGGGTATTATCAAATTATGTATTGGCGGCCATTTTGTTTGATAGAATTTGGGGATATCAATACTAATTCTTCATCTTATCAAGTCGATAGTATTTCTGAGAGTTTCTATAGTGGACAGTATTCTCCGAGAGTTTCTATAATAGACAACCCTAAGTCCACTCTCGTACCCTATGCCAGGCCATCGCACAATATTTGGGGCGAAGGCTTGTTTTTTTGATAGTAATAAATACATTGAAATTTGTTTGCTTTTTCTCGTAATTACACAGATGTGGTTGTATTTCACCAAGTTGCCAAAGAAATATGACCACCATTGCATATTTATTTTGTTATTCACAACTGTTGTGAATATAATAAGTAAGCTTACGGAACAAATTCATAGATCTCACTTAAAACTTGGAGTTGCCTGATAGGTCACCCTGTTTGTACTGCATTCTTGACGACGACATATCAAAGATATAGTTTAACCAACAAGACAATTTCAATAAAATTCTATCGAAATCCCCAAAACAGAAAAAGAAAACAAACAATTATCCAATCATCAGATGAAGTTTTGCATAAATACAAAACAAAAAAGCCACTTTTTCTCAAACAAACATGTTTATTTACTGGTTACTATATCTGCAATAAAAACAATAAATGTCTGCTACAGGATACAGTGTGGACAGACAAGGTCTGGTGGAAAGGTTCAATCTGCTAAATACACTGGTTCAATACTTATACCATTTCCAGCAGCTGCTACCTGTGTGGAGGCTATCATGCTATTGCTTTCGTCACCCCTAAATTTGGCTCTAGACTAAAATTAACTTATTAAATATAGCATTGATACTAACATGTTTGGGGATTTATTTGAAAGCTACTCTTGGGGTCGTCTTTTATCATAAGAAAGATGGGAAGAAACGTCTTATGGCGCCCATGTCATGATTAGGTACAGATTAATAAAGTTAAATTGGATTTTATCTAAAAAATAAACAGATTTTATATTGACATAATTGGGGCTTGAATTAGTGTGGGCGCCCATACGTTTTCCCTAACTTAAATGGCTCTGGATACTGCCCTAAGGCCCCTGAGGGTGCTTAGACACAAAGGGATATTAATCTTTTTGAGGAGCTGAATACAGGCCACTCATTTTCAATCAAAACTGATTTTTAGATGAAGAATATTTCTAAATATTTTATAAAAATTCTATTTCAACAAGAGCTTTCAATTGTCAAACCAAAATTTTATTCAATTTTGGTAAATCAAGAATTAAAATTTTCATAAAAGATACTCAAGAAAATGATTTCTATGATGAATCTGGGAGAGATCATACTATATACAGCGCTGGACATGTTCTGACACTATTTGTGTTGAATTTTGATTTATCCAACAAGGGTCAATACACCTCCTGACCACAATCAGCGAACTGAGTAAAGTGAAGGTCCTATTCATTGTCAAGCCTGTGCTGTAATCTTTTCCGGCATAACCTTAAAACCTGTCCTCTCAAATTTTGTGAGATAACCTAACATTTGCATTTTTCCCTGGTTTGATGATTTTTTAAATACATAAATGTGCCTGTGCTTTAGGATATTTCACTTTTATGACGGTGGTGTATTCCAAAAAAAAGAAACACTAGAACAACGAAGATGTGAAGCATTTCCATGATGTTAGAAAGTTAATTTTCCTCTAGTGCTAAGTATAGATTGCATTGCTACTCTTCAAACAAACTAAACTTAGCCAGAGGGCGTAGAAAAGAGAAAGGTATAAAGAGGATGTCTTGTCTGAAAATACAATGACACTATTTTTATAGTATCGATAAAAGATGGGCAATTGCTGCATATATACCCGTGAAGCGCTCGTTAGTCCATTTAACACTTCACTGTGCAGCTAATTGATTCTTTGTCTCTTAATACTTCAAATACACAACAGGAAGCCTAGACTTATGGGATACACTTAGGGATCCACTCGGACGAAATTATAAGTGACCTACGGTAGTCATAGCTGTACCCTATTGCCTGCACTGGTGGATGCTTTCCTATAAAGCCAACAGGGTTCTGCCTCAAGCGAAACAACCGCTTGTAAATATGAACCTGGTACTAAAAACCAGATTTTTTAACACTGCATGTCCGCTGAAATCATGCTTAAGGTATGTGTTACTTAAAGAGCTGTTTTGATATGCATGCAACAGATTAACATTGCACTTGGATGACCAAGCTTGTGTAACGTCCTGTTGTTACAGATGCTTTCAAATGCATCCGTAAGCAAACAGACGCACTGGTAACCACCGTTAAACTACATTTATGACGTCAGTCTCGCCTGTTATACCGGCTATGCCTACTTGAATGCAAGTGCAATACAGAGGTTTGTCTTTGAAAATATGCAATAAAAATAATAAGTAACGGTAGAAAAATCAGTCGTCTTTCCCTTTAATGTTTGACTAAGTATTGGGGATTAATGGGATTATCACAGTAGACTTACATAACAAGACTTCAGCTTTTAGCGGATTATACATGCTGATTTACCAAAAGTGGTTCATCACAGAGACTTCAAACTTTAAGGAAAATAATGTGGACTTTCAAACAGGATACTTGAATTTTTAAGGTTCACTTTAGATTTTTATCCCCCGCTGGCCTGGGGGTCGAAGGGGGATTATGTCGTGGCGTTGCCCATCCGTCCCGAAACCTTCTGTAATCAACTCCTTCTACAATTGTTAATGGAATTTTTTCAAACTCTATAGACATGATCCATACCATTTGGTGTTATGCTTATTGAAATTTCGATTCTCTCCGAGAATTTTTACAAGAGTTACAGCTCTTGGTTACTTAGTGCACAGGAGCATTGTGGGTTCATACACTCTGAAATCAACTCTTCCTACAGTTTGTGATAGAATTTTCTGAAATTTGCGAGATACAATGATGGGTGATACGCATATGGTAATTTGGATTCTCTCGGGTGATTTTTTTAGGAGTTATGGCCCTTGACAACTTAGTGCATTAATAGGGGCATGGGGGTACATACACTCCGAATTCAACTCTTCATACAGTTTTTGATGGTATCTTCTGAAATTTTGTAGAAACAATGTATACTGATCGGAGATAAGCAATATTGTAATTTGGATTCTCTCGGGTGATATTTTTAGGAGTTATGGCCCTTGGCAGCTTAGTGCATAGAAGCATTTGGATTCATACATGCTGGCCATGTGGGTTGCCTCACATGTTTCTTTAAATGTTTTGTTAAACTAAGCAAATTATTGTCGAAAAGATGAGTACGCAGTCATCCTATAAGAGATGATGCTATAATCATGATTATTTTAAGAAAATCAACTACAAAACTACAAAATCAACTATATGGTAACAAAACTATTTGAGTAAAAAGACATTGTGATATCTAGTCAAATATTTAATTGTTTTATCCACTTGGAGCCGTATGGGAATTATGTTATGACACTGTCTGAAATCAACTCTTGTTACGGTTTTTGATGACATTTTCCGAAACTTCATTGATACAATGTATTCTGATCGTGATATGCATCCTCTTGGGCAATTTTTTGTAAGCGTGATACAAAGGAAGACAAAGCATATTTCTAAAAAGAGCGATTTCAGCTGTTGACTGGTCGAAGGAAAACCCCAAGTGAAACTGGACTTACGGTTGTCCACTCACGCTCACACATTTGTCAATAGTTATATATAACTATATATTTAAAACGGTGACCGTTTTCTTTTACCGTTGGCAATATGCCCTCATAAAGAAACGCAGGCGGGGGATATTGTGGTCTCAGAGCCCTCTTGTTTAATATGTTTTCGAAAAGATATATTGTATGTTTTTATACGCGCCCTTAAAGTTGTAAACAGATAAAAAAAACAGCCCTGTGAAATCATTGTAACAATAACACTCTTTTTAACTTGCCTTTACGAAGTATGGGAAGTTTATGATGTACCCTTGGCGTCGGTTTCCACCATGTAAAGGCTTCTTTAATTTAATATACCCTCGACTTCTGTAAATATCTTAAGGGATTTTTCACACAGTTTGCCAGACCAGAAAGGAAAGTATTATTAAAGTTATTAATTATGATAATTAATTAAGGGATAATGTTTTAGCTCATTGTATGCCTATTAATTACTTTAACAAGCTTTTTAAGGAAATTTGCCACTAGGCCAGATTATTCTGAAATTTGGGTAAATATCACACAACAGGGAACGAGAGGAATATTATCAGCACGGTTCTCTATACGCAGGCCTGTGCTACAGACAGTTTGTAGTCTTCCTGTAAATAAGCATTTTGACACTGATTTTGACAAATGAAGATTTAATTTTAAAGAAATTTTGCCCTATTTTTCAAAAAGGCACATTCATGTATTTAAAAAAACCCAAAGCAAACCAGGGGAACATTTAAGAGGGCAGACATTAAGGTTCTGCCAGAAAAGATTATAGCACATGACTATATACGCATATTAATGATTAAACAAGCTTTATACAGATATATTAATTAATTTTGACGTGTTGCCTTTCAGGCAGTAGGAATGCAATCTCTTATATTTGCGAAACAGCCGAGCTCTTTGGCAGCATTGCTGCCAAGTATTATTCTACAAGGTTATTGTAGTATTTAATAAGCCACCAAAAATGTACCATTTGTTTCTGTAGACGTTTAGTTCAGTTTGCAATAAGTTTGGAAGTCATACTTTTATCTTCGCCAAATTTATATAGATGCTGTTTTGACAAACAATGGGATTTCAATTCTCCAAATTTCTTAAAACAAAATGGCCACCATTGCATGATTTTACAATATTTACTCCCATGCGCCATCTTAAGAAGAGGAAGCCACAGTACTAGTTTCAAGTTAATCTGAGGATGTGTCAAATTATCGTGTTAACACCACATAGGCGTCAATATTGCACAATTATGCAATGGCGGTCTTGTTGTTTTGCATAGTTTGGTGAAATGAAAGAAAGCTAAATTCCAAGTAAGTCTATCACGTTTACAAAACATAGGTGTGAATAGTGTAAAATTATGCAATGGTGGCCATTTTGTTATTCTGCATTTGATTTGGTAAAAAAATGCAAGCCCATCCTTTGTCTTAATGAGAGGAAGCTACAGTTACAATTTTTCTGCGGATTTGTTATCAAATTATCATGTTCACAACAGAAAGGCTTGAATTTCAACATTTACCATGGTGACCATACTGTTTTGGGTTATATGATGAAATGTAATCCTGTTCTAAGTCTTTATAGGAAGTCTTTAAAGGTATTTCAAAATGGGTTTTAAATCAAGTTGGAAGGGACTGAATTACAAAGACAGGCCTAATATTATTAACTATCTGTAAAATAAGTGACGCTTAGAATTTATTTTATTCACTTACAAACTTGCGATTTTTCATACAAGTCATTTGAGCTTTGACATAGGCAGGATAAACTCCATTCGGAACAGTCCTGGGCGGATACTGACGACTCCATACCGGAGATACACGAAGGATTGCTAGATCAAGAAATTCAAAATGGCGGCAGGCAACCTTATCGCTATTCTATATCGAAATCTTCTTCAAATAGCCAATTAAGTGATGGTAATTTCTAATATGATAATATTGGTAATATGAAAATAACGAAAAAAGGGCTTATGCAAATGGTGGAACAAAGACAGATAAACTGCCAGCTAGACTACAATCTGGAGAATAACAAAATGGCGTATAGGTTTCTAAAGATAGCAGTCACTTGGTTATTCCCCTGCTGAGGTCACTCGAAAATCTCTGAGTTGTCTGAGTTGTCGCTCTGAATTAAAGTCTGATGTTCAAATCCAAATTTCTCCACCAGTACGCCAAATTTTTTAGTGAAACAAGTTTTGCAAATCGTTCAGTGAAGTTTAAACTATTTTTTTAATACATTTTCTAAGTATCAACCATTTGGTAAGTTTCGAATTTGATCTCTAGTTTTCATGTTCACAATGCAGGGGTAAATATTTTAGATTGTTCTCGCCTGTAGGGCCTATGTGTTGTGAACACATGAACTTGATAAGTAGAGAATTATAATTAACAGATTAACTTCAACCTTTGAATATAACTTCCTGTCTTGAAGACAATGGATGGGATTGAATTTCACGAAGTTTCATAAAATAAGATGGCTGCCATTGCATTATTGTACAATATTCATATTTGTATATGTATATGAACACGATGACTCTGTAACAAATTCACTGATAAACTAGAAATAAAGCCTAGGCTTACTATTAAGAAAACGAATGGGATTGCATTTCATCAAATTCCATAAAAAAAAAAAAAATGGCCGCCATTGCATCATTTTACAGTATATACGCCTATGTGTTGTAAACAAGAAAATTTTGAGATCACATTCACAAATTGACTTGAAACCTTGAAATAATCATAGGATAGGGTTGCATTTCATGAAATTGCTCAAAACAATTTGGCCACCATTGCATAATTTTTCAATACTCACGCCTATGTGTTGTAAACATGATCAGCTTGAGAACAAATTCACTGAATAACTCGAAAGTTGTACGGTGGCTTCCTCCCATTAAGACAAAGGATGAGATTGCATTTCACCAATTTCCGTTAAATAAAATGCCCACCATTGCATGATTTTACAATATTCACTCCTGTTTTGTGAACATGATAGCTTGAAACAAATTCGCCGATTAACTTTGAATTTCGCTTCTATTTAGACAAAGGATATGGTTGCATTTCACCAAATTATGCAAAATAGTATGACCACTATTACTTAATTTTCCAATTTTGACGGCGGGTGGTTGAAGGGAGTTACGTTGTTGCCCTGGTGCTTTTTAAGCTAAAGAGGAACAGGAAGCCGATATGTTTGTTATGTCTGTATTGTCCAGCATTTGTCTTGTGATGTTTTTGTTTGTTACTAGTGGTGTTGGGGTAAATTCCTTCACCCTTTGAGCTGATACCCCGTCATTTGAGGGAAATACCTTAGGTACGGCGTTAAACCTCAATCAATCAAACAAACAAACAAATCCCATATTGATGCCTTTGTACTGTAAACATGATAATTTGAGAACAAATTTAAAGATCCGCAGTACTGCAGCCCTACTTTTCTGTTATAGGTACTTTAATACTCATAGAATCAGATATGCATAGTTTTAAGAAACTTAAATTCTTCCTAAAACAGTCATTTTATCGTTTAAAATGACTTTAATTTACATCGCTGGAAGTGGATGACCTCTGACCTGTGACGTCACGCCGTGAACACATATCTCCAGGTCAGTAGGCTACAGCCGCAATTTGCAATATTCTATATCTATCAAACACTACTACGACGAAACAATATCCTGTTTTTCTGATCAATTGTTCATCATGCCACGCAGATGTGTTTATTGGAGGTTGCAGTAACACAGTAGCAGATGGGTGTAAGTTACATACCCGCAGTTAGCGAGGGCTTGGACACGATTTGTGAAAAACACCAGAGCGAACTGGACCTGTACAAAGTGGTCTTTGCTGTACATGATTTTATATAGCCGAGGAAACATAGAAGACGTCATAGCTTTTTATCCAGTTGTTATAACGAAATGAAGTTTATTTGATTGCACTCACTCGTCTGGTCTTTTTCTGTCGTCATCCACGCCATATAGCTGACAATACTGATAGTACGAAGTATCGAGTACAGCACGGTTCAGAAACACTGTCTCGAAATCCAGATATTCAATAATGCAGTTATATTCTTTGTCACTTTCAGACGCATGTGTTGTTAGTATTTTTCAATCGTCTGGCTTCACAATATGTGGTTGTCTATCGCCTGGATTCAGTAACTTGTATTAACTATATAAATATTGAACATTCCTCTAGGGTGGTATGTGGCGACATATTCATCGTGATTATTGAACCATTTTTTTTAATCAACAAATGTTTGTTTTGTCAAATTTGTGTTGTGTTTATATCCTTTCTTTTATTTTGTCTGTCCACACATTATAGCTAAATTCTGAGTTACAACAGCGTATGTATATATATATATATATATTTATAAAATATATATATATCGGTATTACTGCTTATGATTCAAAACAATAATGTGATCAGAGTGGTATAAATAGAGCATAAAGTTTTCATGATTTATTTTTTAGGTCCATTATGTGACACTGATCAGTGCAACTTCAAGTTTTGAATATATGGAACATATAAGCTTATACACGGGTCTAAAGTAACCAGGAAACATGATTCAAACTGTTGGCTTGAATAGTTACCGCGCTTCATCAAGGCGCACCAATGATCCCGTTATCATGTATTCCATATCGCATATAATATTTATTTTGTGTACAACTCAAAAATGGTTGGGCATGTGTTGACCTAAGAAACAAGAATTGGCTGTGTTCTGTGGTTGAGTTGTCAGTAGTTCAAGTTACCTCAATAGTCTGGTGCTTACAGGCTCGAGTTGATTGCGTGGGTTCGACTTCTATCGCAGTTTAACGGATTCCGCAAAACAAATCGCCTATTTCTTAGGATAAGTTCATAGCCACCGAATCTGTTATGAAATACAATTTGATATTTCGGTCGATGTTTACCATCCGTGTTATATTGACGATTGTTTTCGTCATCGATCTCGGCACTGTCAGAGTAGCTAGCGCACGGCTCTTCTGTCTCACTATCACTTGCAAATCTCAGCGGGCAGGCTTATCTGGTAACTGTAGTGCCTTGTTGGGGGGTAAAGTTGACAATAATTCGTTGTACCAAATATATATTACTTTAGGACAGGGTATAAAGATTATGTTTAAGGCATAAAATGTTGAATAATATTACCACTGAGGAGCTACTTTAAAGAGAAAGAACACTGTTTTTTGACCTAAACTAATTTATTTTTATTGCATATTTTCAAAGGCAACCATCTTGTCTTGAAATTGAGGGTTCCGTCCCCAAGCGAAACAACAGCAACAAACAGCCGCTTGTACATATCCACCTGGTACAAAAAACATGAAGTCGCATGTCACCTGAAAACATGCTAAACTTATGTATTGCTCAAAGGGTTACTTTGATATGTATATACAACAGATTAACATTGCGCTTTTTATATACGCAGTGTTGATTACAGATGCCTTCCATTGCATCCCTAAGCAAACGGACACACTTGAGAGCCATCGTGTTTTTCAACAATGACGTCAGTCCCGCCTCTTAAATGAACTAATCAATGGCTTCCAGCTGGCACTCGTCACTAAAATCACATGGTTTACTGGGGAAGTGATGGATCCACGAGAAACCCTCATGAATATCACTTGCTAAATATCTTATGGCTGGATCCACCAGAAAACCATGCCAATACCACGTGGTTAACTTTCGTGAATTGAACCACCGTGAAAAAAATTATGCTAAAACCACGAGATTGATTTGCCGTGAATTGTAGGCCTACCACCAGAAAAACATGTGATACCACGTGTTTAATTCAACGTGAATAGAACGCCATCAAAATCATGTAAATGATCCGTGGTTATTTTTCCGTGATTGGAACCAACGTTAATCATGTAAATACGCAGATAACATCTGTACAGGGTCGGCTCACAATACATATACTCATTGGATAACACATTTTCCGATCGTAGAATAAATTCACTGTTTACAGCATAGGACTGTTC
>JARFOD010093389.1:0-17485 GCA_031763545.1 Mopalia muscosa | reverse complement strand
TTTCATTCTCTAGTTTTGTAGGTTTTGGTTTTGATCCATGTAATGTCTGTCTGACTTTTTAATATACCTAGTAAACACAACTCTTCCTATCCTGGTTTAGGCATCTTAACAGTGTGGGCGTCAAGATCCATTCATGGATCTCTTGTTTTAAATCGTGGCACTGGCCTGCATAAGGGGGAACTGAAGAGAACAGAACATTTCTTAGCTTCTTAAAAGTTTTATATTGTATAACTTCAACCTTAATCAAGTAGCAATTTTCTTTGTCCTATTCACAATAGGGAACAACACACGAAGACTACATTAAAAAAATAATATGACACGACAACAAATCGAACAAACAAGGTTATCTTCCTTTTAATTGATAGAAAATGTAGTAGCAACGTCGATTCTTTTCGAAGACAATACAGCAAATAAATGCACATAATAAATTGTGTTATTTTCAGTAACCAGCTCTGTCAAGCAGAACACACATTGAATATAATCTACAAGCCCACGTGTCAGTCTTTTCGATTCACAATCTCTACGAAAAATAAGTTGATTCTGTGAGGTAAGAAAACGATATAGGTTGATTATAATTGTCAGGCAGCTTGACATATTTTCCTTAAATTAAGTCACTAATAACAAGGACCTGATATCCGTTACATTCTGCATTTGTTAATGCTACTACCATTCAAATCATGTAAACGAATATAAGAATATATGGATGTTTAACCAGAGTAACATATGTAGATAAAACATCTGACTTTGCTTTTGTTTGATTTATAGGACTCCTTTTTAATAATGTGTATATCATTGCATCATGTAATTTATTCGATAAAATCTCATCTGAAGTTGATAAGTTGAGGAATTCAGAATTGACAAAATATATCAGAGCCTGAAAATACCATAAGTACTATAACATAACACCACGGAAACCCCCTGAATATGTGGATAACGATCTGATTCGAAATTCATTGCTTTTTGTATCGCAAACCTATCTGTCAGATAAAAAATAAACATTAAAATGGATCCAGACAAATCAAGAATGCAAATCCTGTCATGAGTAATGCATACAATAATACCTTGTTTATTTTCTCTTATTTATTCAACATCATTGTACAAGAAGCTTTAAAATGTCTGCTGAGATTAACCTGGAATAATACTTTTATGACCGTTAAGTTTATGCTATAATTAGATCAAATAGTTTTATCGATCACCACGCACATCGATCTTTATTTCAACGATTAATTCATTCGTCAAACAATCAAATTAAAATATTAACATTTCTTAAACAAAATCAAGGTCTTTAATCAATCGGACTCAAATATTGTTTTAAAATATTTAAGGGAAAACTCTTCATTCAAACGAATCGACAGCGTTTTGTGAAATGATACTGTATATTATCTATATCAAAGTATTGCCTTCGTCAAATCTAATGGCCTGACTGCTTTCCTGAGGTAACAAAATTTACCTCCGGTTACCTGAGAAGTGCAATTCGTGTATTTTACAAATGAATTGATAACGTGGCGTGGCTGAGAGGGCTTGTGTCACAAACAGCTTCATCCATCAGAGTGAATCTTTGTCTCATTAGAATCCCGAATGTAAAGATTATATATATATATATATTGGGGATGTATTGCCGGAACAGCTAGTGACGTACACTCTTCTACACTCCTAGCCTTTGAGAGTAAGATTCAAATTATAGTTGCTTTTAACGAATAATAATTGTATTATCGCTGCATAAGAAAAGCGTTTAGAATTACCGTTGAATCCAGTTAGGTGGTAGGAAAGAGTGATTAAAATTATTAGTCTAGTGTCCAAACTCACATTAGGCGTGTACACTTGTTTTGTCGTTTTCTTTTTAACATGTTTCTATACAGAACTGTATTTGTCCCAAGTGAAAATCCCATTAGTGAAGGCATCTTGGCAGGTTTTGTTGCGTGATACATTTATGTTAAAGGTATAAGGTCACTACTTACGTATAACGTGAGCGACATTGTCTTGGCCCTCAGAAGATACATGGGTTTCAGTGACTTTGCCATCTTTATCTATTTACTGTATAACAAAGCCTATAATTTTATAACAAAGACCGTATACTATAGGACAATAAGACAACACTTTTGTCGATTAACTTTATCAATATTTAATTAAAAGCTGCAATGTGTTTTATGTATACTTAAACTAAACATTCCCGATAAAGGAATTATGTTCGCCACGATGAGGCTGAACACAAAATGAAACTATTCGCTGTGCACAAACATGTTCAGACTTCTTCCCGTGTTCTCCCATTGGTCTGTGCGTGTCCTCGACGATCTTGACAGGATTGATTTTTATTATATAATAACCATACAGAGCGACATTCATTAGCCTTCGTTATTGACTCTCACGCAGGAGGCGTCTTTCTGTCGAGAGAAACGATTTCCTTTAATTAAGGTGTATATCTACTGGTAACTATGTGAATTGCAGCATTAAGATATCTGTTTACCAGATTTACAGAACACCCTAACACAGTATTGTATCTGAGAGATAAAAAAAACGGCATATACAATAAAGCAGAATTACAATGGCAGAAAAAGGAGGGATAGAGGCATTCACTACAAAACTATGGCAAGCCGTTTGATCACTTCTGCTTTTATTCTACATATGTCGAATAAGTTTTGCTTTTATTTTACTTATGTAAAATTCTTTTCCACATATGTGAAATTCTGTTTTACTTATGTTGAAAAGATTTTCATTTATGTGAAAAAGAATTTCACCTATGTAGAATAAACATTTATTTTACATAATATGTAGAAATGTTTTCAACAGATGTGAGTCTTTTCCACATAAGCAATACAAAACAACTAATCTTAACTATTTCACATATGTGGAAAAAACTTACACTTATGTAAAATAAACTTTTTTTTTAGATATGTACAAAAGAATTCCACAGATCCAAAAACTGAGAAATGATTTCTCCCCCACAACAAGGGGCTGTATCCAACCTTCATTTGTGCTCCTTTCGTCTTGTGTAGACTTTCAAGACAAATGCAGACTTCTGCAAGTCGAAAACAGAGGGTGGATGTTCTTGCGATCAGATTGTACTTTTTGGGCAAGTCCATTGTCGCTAAATACAGGCTGTGAGGGAAAAGTCTGTAATTGAGGTCGTGGGTGCTTTTATTTCAGATATCCACAAAAAAGTTCCACTCAACTTTTTATTTTCGTTAGTGAAAAAGATTCCCACATATGTAGAATAAATGTTTATTTTAGATATGTCGAATTCTTTTTCACATACGTTGAATTCTTTTTTACATTCTTTTCAACATATGTAAAATAAATTGTTAATTTTACATATGTTAAATTATTTTCCACATATGCGAAATTATTTTCAACATATATTTTCAATATATGTGGAAAAGAATTCAACATATGTAGAATAAAGGTAGAAGTGATAAAACGGCTTGTCATACACAAGACGATACAGGGTCATAAATGAAGGTTGGATACGGTCTTTTGCCGTGATGAGTAATCATTTCTAAGTTTGTTTGATAAGTGGAACTCTTTGGTACATATGTGGTACATATCTAAAATAAACGTTTATTTTGTGAAATTCTATTCCACATATGTAAAATAATTAGATTTTGGTGTTTTATTTTACTTATGCGGAAAAGAATGTCACATATGTTGAAAAGATTTCTACATATGTTGAAAAGAATTCTAGATATGTAAATAAGTTTTTATTTTACTGATGCGATTTTTTTCTTCTTTTTTTTTACATTCGTGAAAATCTTTTAAACATAAGTAAAAATGAATTTCACATATGTGGAAAAGAATTGTACATAAGTAAAATAAAAGCAAAACTTATTCAACATATGTAGAATAAAGGTAGAAGTGATAAAACGGCTTGCCATAATTGCCGCTGGCTGAAGCAATTAAAGACTGAATATATTTGGAATAAATGGAGAATAATGCGTTTGTGGTGAGCGGAGTCACATTTAGATGGGGCCAAGACAATCGCTCGGGTGGTGGGTTTTATGAGGTTTCCTCCTGGTTTTCCACTGCATTTAAGTAAGACAGATTAAAAATGGACTTTCTGTCTAGATAAAAGTGAAATACGCCGGAAAACGACGTGACAAACTAATCAAAGACTACTCCAACAATTAATTAACATAAACACAAGTTTAAATGATGATAATCTTTATTGTATTTAATATATAATCTCAACTTACATTGATATGTAATGTTATCTACGCAAATCTTTAAATTTCTCCAAAGTAAACTTGTAAACTATGAGAACAGAGAACAACCGGAATCAAGGACAGATATTACCTACATCATCACCCAAATCTTACTGATTATATTGTATTAGGGACGAATGTAGCTATACTGACAACAACAACTTGAACATGTTCTCACTCTCTTGATGGAAAGTTGTGACCATTTTCCAGGACAATAGAGAACCACTGTTCGATAGTTGACCTCGGTCGTACAAAGATCTGGACACCTGCATCCCAAATAACAATACGTGTTCGGCCGTCTGAATATTTAAAAAAGGTTTATAATAAACAATTGTATAATGCTTGTCTTCTTATGTATTTATGGACAAATACGGCTTAAAAATAACATGCAGAAGTAAATAAATTTCAATGACGTGTGTCAAATTGAAAAAATATATGGCAATATAAAAGGTGCGGACTAGTATGCAGTACGGGTAGTCACGTATCCGATTCTTATATTCTGTTTATATAGGTAAAATAGACCAAACTACGCATTCTATGTCAGTTTAAGTGTAAGCTATGTAAGATGGGAGAATGTGAAGCAATAATGGACTGATTAATAATGACATGAATAGTTTTCTAGAAATACGGCATGGAAAATGTAGAGCCTGTTCAAAACCGAAGTGCCAGTAATAGGCCATTAAGGTTTTGCCACTTGGATGGCGCCAATTTAACTGTTTGTATTTGAAAATTCGAATTATTTTTTCCACCAACATAAAGTTTGAATACCTAACTTTTGATCCAAATGATAAAAAAAAAATTGTTTATTTTGAGCCCAAGGGGTCCAGCAAGACATTATTTGCATTATACTCTGAACTTTCGAATGAAAAATAACATCGGTAACAATAACATAAATATTTGATCTATCGTGGTTCATGGATGTGGTATGCAAAATGTCGTCTGCTTATACTTACGTGCATTTGGTGTTGATAATTCCACCGTATGGCCAAATAATTTGACATTTATCACATGAGCGCAGTTTCTCCTGTACGGATTTACAGGTAGCACCTGTCAACAGACGAAATCATTGATAATTGTTGATTTTTCCTCTGATTAATTACATGGTTGGGTTGGTTGAATTCTAATATTAGCTGATTGTAGGGGAGTTTGGCTAGATTAGCTGCATTTGAAGAAAAAATGCCGAAATTAGCCAGTTTTAAACATAGCGGAAATGCACTGCAGAAGATGCAACGTAAATCTGTTAAATCAACACGAGATAAGGTGGCCAGTAAACACTCATGTAGATTATAGTAAGGTTCTCCCATAATTAGACCTTCTACCACCAACACAATTTTAACTCAATGATTAATTTGATGGTTATCCTGACGGTCGGTGTAGTGAGGTCAGTTGAGCAAAGCTTTCCCTTTTGTTTTCTTCTTCTAACATTGAAATCTTCCTCTGGATTTCTGGATTTTTCTTCAGAGCCCGTTCGGCGTCATCTCTAAAACATAACGAATGTTTGATAAAGTTACGCAGATTGGTTTTCTACACCGTCTTTACCCGATAGGTTCCTATGTTTTTATTGTAACTAGCTAGTTATGCGTTTACGTTACAATTCGAAGGATGCAATTCTTCAAACACAATTATGCTCTATATTTATGTAAATTATCAACTGATACTAATTTTTACCATAACACACATACCATTTCGAGTAAACAATAAATATCAACTGCAGGAAGCATATGTAAATTGTACCTACTCTGTCGAAAAGGCTTTTAGGGACAGGCTTTTCGGAGAACAATCCAAAACGCAGGATCGAGACAAAAAGGTTGATGCGTTCCTCGGTTGCTAAGATGTCGGCTAGATCAACATCGGGAAGAGACGCTAAAGCCAACAACACCCAACATGAAATGTGAAATACACAAAATGGCACTTTTCAGTAATTGTACACGGGCCAGTTATTAAAAATACCTGAAATCATTCATATATTTCTTAAAAGCAATCACACTAGCACATGGATGTAGATTAATTGAAATCGAAGATTCGTCATATGTTCTTGATAACTCATATGTTCTTGATATTCCCCTAGACGGCCCGATCTGATCAATCGGCTGGTCACGTCGAGCCCTGCAATGATCATGTATTAATCCCATCGTGATTAATTAAATTCAAGCTGAACAAAGGTTATTATATATAAAGTAGGTTATTCCATCCTTTCTCAATTTTTAGATCATGGCTGAAGGCGGTGGCTCATGGGTCGATTGAGTAGGAAACAACAAATTTTATTTTTTAGTTCTGCTGAGGAACAATTCCCCCCTCAGTGGAACGGAATTTTAATTTAATTTCCTATTTAAGTATACCACCCATGGAACCCTCGTTACCAGCTCCTGCTAGTTACCGCAGTAGGGTCCCGCCCTTTTTCGCACTTCGTGGAGGGTCGGGGACATAGGTGGTGAAATTTTATCTGCCTTAATATGGCATCCCTCCGAACCCTTCAAATTATGGAAAGAAAAGAAAAGTACTAGAAATTAACATGACGGAAAAAATAAAAGAAAATTGGCCGAGATTTATTGTTATATCAAATAAAACCGAGTATAAGCCTGTGTCAAAAATATCGCCGTTCGCTTTAAATAAGACCTTAATAGCAACGGCTGGTACAAAATGCGCTCTGGAGACATTCTAGTAGAATACTCCAAACAGTAACAGGCGGCAAATTTACTAAAACTAAAGAAAATTGTAGAGTTAGCAGTAGCCGTATCACCACACAGATCCCTTAATAGCAGCAAGGGGATCATCAGAGACAGGGACAGAGACTTCTCTGTCGAAGTGAATCTTTATACCATCGAAGGATATAAAAGTTTGTTTCGAATACGCTACAAAATTAAAAGCATACCCTGGTAACCCTGCTTACAGCTGTGTTTTTAATCCAGCATTGGCAGATTGGTTTGATCGCAGTCCTATAAAATTTGCCTTATTTGGGTTGTGCATGAGACCACATCTAGCAAATGCTGGAATTAGTTTAGAAGACAAAGCACCTGTTTCTTTTCCGTCTTCTCCGCCTTGGCTGTTGCCAAGACCTAGACTTCCCTTTGATCTTCGGGATCAAAGAAAGTCGGAACATGTCCACTTCTTTTTCAGTAGAGATTTGGTGAGATAAGGGATGGTTATTAGAATCATTCCTTTATCTAAACCGATGGATCGAAAGCTGAAGATGGGTGGCAGCTGCAGCAGCTTGGTTGCAGCATGTTGCTTCCCTACGTCTCCCTTCAAGGCTATTTTACTGGCTCTAGACCTTATCACCAAGCACCATCTTCAGAAATCTGTTATCTGCAGTGATTCGCTTTCTGCAGATTCTTGATCAAAATAAAGGTCTAGAGGCCAGTGAAGCAGAAGTCCTCTTCGGTTGGATATCCAGCCATCTGGGTATCCCTGTAAACACAGTTGTCCACTGGAAGCAAAAAACGCCCTCCACAAGTTTTCCCACCTCCATGTGATTTCCCAATCCAAAATATATTATACATATGTTATATTATATAACAAGTCCAAAATCACTAAATACATTTTTAAATCTTTGGCAGGATGTATGAGTTGGAAAAGTCCAGAAATGGAATGTCTCGAAAGGACCAGGTGGTTCTAATGCGATGTCGTATAGGCCACAGTCACCTAAAAAAAAAAAACCTTCCGGATAATGATAAATCGGAATCAAAATGTGAGGTTAGTGGCTGTGTATACGACATCAAACACATATTGGGGGACTGTGTGTACTTTGCCACTGTTAGGCAACAGCTCTACTTCGTCATCTCTATGAAAGACTTGTTTGACATCATTGCTGTTATCATCAATTTCCTGAAACGGATCGGTGTGTATCATACAATTTGATATTTATGATACATCGTAAATAACTCTAATAAACATAGTTTTAACAGAATATTTACCATTTTTAGATCCAAATTTGAACTATTTAATATACTGCATTTAAGATCCAAATTTGAAATATTTAATATATTGACACATTTAAATTTTTTACCACTTAAATATGTTCTATTCGGTTCATTTCACTTCTCTTTTTAATGCTAGCGGCTAAGGGTTCTGCTGATTGCAAGTGTACTTAAATATGTATATAAAATTAAAAAATTGAGACAATATTCACGCTTCAGCTTAGCTGAAATACCGCTGATTGTGGCGACAAACATTAATCAATCAATCAATCAATCAAGATAACTCCCAAAGACAAGTTTCGAAATAAACCTTAATATCGAGTTAAGTATTGTTAAAATTGCAGCCAACAAGTTATTCGGCATGGGGGGTTATGAATAAATCAGCCTACAAATTAGTATTTCAGAGATAAAGAGATTAACCAATGAATATGTCTGTAAAGAAAGTTTCGCCTTAGCCAGTAGGCCTATGTCCTTTAGATTTTAGTTTCTCTTGTATGCTATATAATGAGTTTTTGTGAAAGAGGAGACGACGTCATTAATATACATGTAAGTATTGATCAAAGCGCTGATTTTCAAAGAAATAATTAAAAAACAATCAATTATGTATGTTTTCCGTTACCAGCAAATCAAATTTATATTAAAAAAAAATATTTAAAAAAGTGAAAACTCACCATAAATGCTCTCATCCTGTCGAATATACAAAACCTGATCCCTTAATCTTGTTGAATGCCAAGTTATGATCATATCGCTGCTTTTATACACTTCCGTTTGCAAACATTTAAGTCACAATTTTTAGGGGCCAGTTATTCAAATAAGACAATGACCTTTACAGTCTGGGATTTACTTAGTCTGGAACAATACCTTTGTTTTGTTAGATAAGAAAACATTAGTTATCGGCCAATGAGATTACAGTTAACCGATTGCTGCATTTAGATTGGCCGTTTTACGTTTGCATTACTGATACATGTTTCCAATTTAATACAAAACAACATGACCGAAATTGTTACTCAGTCCATTTACTTACAATAACAAGGTATGAATAGGCAATCCAATTGAATGGTTAGTTAATGTCATAGGTAACACCGCCAGTTATATGGTAACAAGAGACCCTTTTATCTCCCTTTTTAGCCACCGACTCGACTTAAACGCTTCGGCAGGGCACCACACGGACTGACCAATCGCAGACGGAATCATTTGAAAAAGTCCGCATTGCAAAACCTTTAATTTGCCATCAGATAGACTATAAAACTTGATTCAGGGACGACAACTCGTCATATTTTGCTATCAATCGTTTTATCGCTTCTTACAATGACATTTAATATCAACGATAGGTGCGCTGGGGCGAACACATTTAACTTGATCGATAGAACTAGCTGCAAAGCAGTTTTATAAATAATGCTACCGAAGGACAGTGAGCGCTTGTTCCATAGAAAATGTATCTGGATCTAACATGGCCAGTGCAAGGAGGTAACCGAAAACTAGATCCTGGTACAATTAGGAATGGATACTTCGCATATCAATCTTTATTGATTCCAACTACTTTAGATGTCACTTAACGCTGAAGTTTGTATATATATTTATTCACAATGTCTGCGTAATAAGTATGCAATTCGTAAGAATCAGAATTAGTTTCAGAAGGTCAAGAAATAGCCGTTGTAAGAGACTGCGCCGATCGCCTGAGAGTGATTGCAAGTCACAGTTCTGATTGTCAATTTTTCAATTCGTCAATGGATTTCAGGCCTAAAATATTCCCAGGCGCAGGCGCGAAGTTAATTTTGTCGAGTTTGCTGTATTGCTTGGTTTCCGATCCTTTTTCAAGATCAAGCAAACATAACGAGAATAGGTGTCTTCGCACCTATACAATTCAAAATACTAAAACTTCGTCAATGGTTAAGGATATAAGAGAATTTGTGCTGGATGAGGCACTAAACGTTTTTTGGACACCTTCACGCCTAATGCAAATGTGCATCACAACAATATGACGAGGTGCTGATTCTCAACAGGCTTGTATTTGTAAGAATACTCCCAATTTTTACGCTCATCAGCTGTAAATGTTAAAATTTGTTGACCGTCAAAATTTTACTCAGTTATGTGGAAGAATTATGAAACTCTAATTATGAAAATAGGAAATATTTTAACTCAAGTTAAAACACCTTTAACACCACAACTTTAACTAAAGCGGAAATGTTCCATCAAGAAATATTTTAATTCAAATCAAAACTATTTCTACTAAGGGGAAATATTTTAACTCCAATTGTAATTAATTTACATAAGCGAAAATGTTTTGACTCAAGTTGTAACCATTTCGACTGAGGGGAAAATATATTTTACCTCCAGTTGAAACAATTTATACTGAGGGGGGAATATATGTTACCTCGAGTTGAAGCAATTTATACTGAGTCGAAAATATATTTTACCTCTAGTTGAAACTATTTATACTGAGGGGAAAATATATTTAACCTCGAGTTGAAACTATTTCTACAGAGGGGAAAATATTTTAACTAGAGTTGAAACTATTTCTACTAAAGGGAAATATTTTAACTCCAATGGTAATTAATTTACATCGGCGAAAATATTTTGACTCAAGTTGTAACAATTTCTGTTCAGGGGAAAAAATATATTTTACCTCGAGTTGAAACTATTTATACTGATGGGAAAATATATTTTACCTCGAGTTGAAACTATTTATACTGAGCGGAAAATATATTTTACCTCGAGTTGAAACTATTTATACTGAGGGGAACATATTTTGACTCGAGTTGAAACTATTTATACGGAGGAAAAAATATATTTTACCTCGAGTTGAAACTATTTATACTGAGTGGAAAATATTTTGACTCGAGTTGAAACTATTTCTTCTGCGTAGAAAGCATTTTGACTCGACTTGAAACTATTTCTTCTCAAGGGAAACTGGAGTTGAAAGTATTTCTTCTGCTCAAGAGGAAATATTTTAAGACGAGTCGAAACTATTTCTACTAAACAGAAATATTTTAACTCCAATTGTAATCAATCTACATCGGTGAAAATGTTTTGACTAAAGTTGCAGCAATTTATTTTACCTCGAGTTGAAATTATTTAAATCGAGTGGAAAATAGTTTGACTCGAGTTGAAACTATTTCTACTGAGAGAAAAACATTTTAACCCGAGTTGAAATTATTTCTTCCGAGGGGAAAATACTTTAACTCGAGTTAAAACTTTTTCTGCTGAGGGGAAACTATTATAATTCCAGTTTAAACTATTTATACTGAAGGGAAAATATTTTAACACGAATTGAAACTATTTTTACTGAGGGGGAAATATTTAACTCCAGCTGCAACTTTTTTCAACTGAGGGGAAAATATTTTAACTCGAGTTGAAACTATTTTTACTGAGGGGAAAATAGTTTAACTTGAGTTGAAACTATTTCTACTGAGGGGAAACTATTTAAACTCGCGTTGAAACTATTTCTACTGAGGGCAAATACTTTGACTCGAATTGAAACTTTTTCTATTGAGAGGAAAACATTTAAATTCGACTTGAAACATTTACTGCTCAGGGGAAAATAGTTTAACTCGAGGTGAAACTATTTCTACTGAGGGAAAAGTATTTTAACTCCAGCTTTAATTCACCTATATGAGCCGAAAGAGATTCAGCTGGAAACTTTTTTTATAAGGTAGACTTTTTAACTCGAGTTTTCATTATATATTTGTTAGTAGAATTATTTAACTGGAGTTGAAATTCGTTCTACCGAAAAAGAAATATTTTAACTAGAGTTTAGATGATTTCTACTTTCGTAGTAATTGAAAGTTAATGTTAACTGAATAATCGTGTCACTTTTAGGCCACCATCATTTTTTTATTTTGAAAGTATCTACACGCTTGAATTGCGTTGAATATGTAACTCAATAGCGCCGTATATAAACGCTTGAACACACAGCTCTATTCAGTTACATATTCAACTCATCAACTCTCATGCTGTTTAATAAAACTGCACAAAGAATTAGGGAAAAGGGATACTATTGAATAATACTGCAAGTGCACAATATGTACTCTGTTTTGTCCCACGAGGAAACAATTAGTCCCAGTTCAGCTTAGACCAGTCCGTGGTGGCGAAAACCTAACTCTCTCTGTCACCGGATCCCTGTGTTTTCTGCTTTCAAGTCTAAAGCTGGTTTATAGGTCAAATTCATCTTTCACCGTTGCACAGTTTGAATGGCTCTTTCACGCCTTTTTGATTTTTTGCAAAACAAAAATTGCATCTTTTTTTTTTTTTAAATAGTAAAACTGTTCGGCGTCAAAGAAAGACATCACTTGTAGTGATTACCTATCAGCCAATAATATAACAATTCGCCAAGAAATGTATTTTGATTGGCTGCGTAATTTTTGTTCGCTGTTGCGTAGACAACCGATCCCGTTCTTCTGCGTCTTCGTGTTATTTGTCTCAACCAAATGTACGTGACCGTTGTGCGGTAGAGCGTCGCTGAAAGGCTGGAGTCTCGGCGATTATAGGAGCATGTCGCCGCCTGTGCCTATAGAAATCAAACAAATAAGCAACTTACCGATATACATGACAACTGACACGTCAACCTTTACCGAATTAAGCCTTTTACATCAAGACATATTATAAACGCACTTTTATCGCCAATTTAAAGTCACATAAACGCTTTTTAAAAACACAATTATGTTTAACAATAAAATGCATCTGTTTTGAATAAAAAACAAAAACACCAAGCCGTTTTAATCCAAACACATACATATCTGTGTTTAAAGTAAAACACGTTAGCGCTTTCAAAAATACTTTTGTATTTAAAATAAAAGATCCATGTTTTAACTTAAGCACAAAGGTGTTTTAAAATAAAACCATGATTGTTTTTAAGTTAAATATGTTCGTGTTTATAACAACAATGGTGTTTTTAAATAAAACACATAAAGTGTTTATAGTCTTGTCCCAACTTTAAAAACACTTTTGGGTTATTATAACATTGAAAAATGTCAAAAATTTCAAATGTTAAAATTTCAACAAGTAGTTTATGGTTTCTTTCTGTCACCACAATAGCCGTTTTGGAAACCATCGAACTCTTTTATGCACAAGAATTGAATTTTCACCTTGGACACAATAGACAGGATTATAATTTGTTTTAGATATTTTGTTGCACTGAGAAAAGTATTTTAATGAAGTCGTATGGCCTACTTATTGCTTGTAATTTGGTTTTTTGTTCATTGTATGAATGGCAGCGGTTTCTGGAGCATTCTAATAAATATATAAATATGTTGACCAGGCTGTCAACTTTAGAATGTAGAGGAGGAAATACATGGTAAATTAGACATGTATTTCCTCTTCATTATCATCTTTAGTTCTCCCTAAGTTAAGAGAGCAGTTTAACAATTACCACAGCTAAGGAATCATAATAGGAAGTTCATTTTTTTTTTTTTTTTGTTCTTCTTCCAGTAGCCGCGTATAAAAAAGTAGAACATCACGGTCCAATTACATGTTGTCATGCCGCCATATTCCTAGCCTTGTCCCCATCTCCCGCAATGCACCATGCTAGAGAAGATCCCGCTGTAGGGCAATTAGAAAAGCTCAAACTCAGTAACTACCACCCAAACTGATGCACAACATTTTAACATAAATTTACGTTAAATGAAATGTGGCATAAAAGTGCACACTTCATTTTTCTTACAGACCCGCCATTGAAAAGTATTTCAGTGCAAACAAGAAACGGTTAGTTATTGACTTTTTGCCTTTCCCTTATAAGTCTTCACAACTTTTAATGACAAGGATGAGAAAACGGACACATAAATGAACAAACAGAAATTCTTGCCAGGATATACCCTTAAATCCCTGAGAATGTTTACCAATGGGTATATAATGTGACCAGTCTTTCTTGAAAGATGTTAAAGAATTTATAAGTTTTCTCATACCGTACAATGTACAACCCAATATATACAGTGTAATATTGGGACAGTCAGACGGACAGAAAAACATAGATACTAACTTTGAGAAGAAGTATGAAAAGCAGACTATATGACAGTGTATAATGTCAATAATTAGTCTAATAACTTAAATAAGTCCCACATGCACACCCCAAACCAGTCAAGAGATACTTCTTGGAATTGTTCAGGTGGTCGAACAAGGCAGACAAACGATGACAAAATAAACAAAAGCGAGGGAAGCAAACAAACTACGACAGTGCACAATGCTGTGTATGGGGAACAATTCAAGAGATACAGCTAGGATATGGAGTTATAAAATGGAGATCCATATCGATGTAAATTAATATCTGCAAATAAAACCACAAATTGACGTTTCATATTATTTCTTTGTGGGAATCTTGACAAAAAAAACCCCCAGGAAATATGAGATAGATCTTCCAAATTGTGAAAACCAGCTAAAGGGCTTAGTGTTAACAATAACAAATTTACTTTAGCTTTAATTTGACAATTCTGTTAAAATAATAACAAAATTTATTAGGAGGTATTTGACATCATAGCAGACAAGATTCTCCATTGTTTGTTTTACGTCATGCCTAAATGCAGTTCCAGTCATTAATTATTTGTTTGATTGAATAGGATCTAACGAAATACTTAAGGTTATTTCGCTCACATGTCGGCGTGTCAGTCCAATGGGTGAAGGACACCACCCTTGAGATGACTGGCAACAAGCAAAAACAGGACACTATTCGGACATCACAAAAATATCGACTTCCTGTTCCTCTTTGGCTGGTTGTGCTAGCGTCAATTTTTCTTGGAACACACCGCCGTGAAATAAGTGAAATACCCTTAAGCACAGCGGAAAACACCAATAGTCAATCAATAAATCGTGTTCCATCTTTGCTTAGAAAGCACTAGTGCAGCAGGAAGCTCCCTCCAGCCCCCCGCCAATCAACAATGAAGTAGTTGTTCATAACATCAATATATCTCATGAAATAATCCCACCCTCTTACTGTTTGATCAAATGTAGAATGAATGATAGCTAAAGGCCACTTTCTGACACCTCCAAGATAGTGGTAAAGTGTAGATTTTATAATTGTTGCGTTTTAGAAATGACCAATATAGGATGCATATGGTGCCTCAATTTTTTACGAACCAGTAATATTCTTGGATATAAACCACCGAAATGCATCTTTTTTTCTGTTCAATTCCCAAGAATTTGTACAGGTACAGTGTATAGGAACTAAACTAAATTTACATATTTGCGAATTTGCGAATTTGAGTATCAAAGCTTTCAAAACAATGCTCCTCTGTGCTTTGCGTCACACATATATAATGATAATATAAAAAATATTTTCCTCGAAGAAGACATAGGGTTCCAGTCCGGCCAGACCTTAAATTTGTTGATTATAGAAAAATCCTTGAAAGAAAAACTCATTGATCTGACATCAAAGTAAAGCAATTCTTTCTTTTGCTTATATTAAGCACACAAAGGTATAACAAACTCTAGTACAATGTGATTGCGTTGAAATAATGCCCTATACAACTTTTATGCTATATCAAAACCACCCGACGTAATATCTTTAGATACAAACACGTACCATATAACCCTGACATAATCTGTATATAAGTTGAATAATACTAACTTTGTCATCTTTAAAAAAGAACTGGGGTTGCTGGTCCAGTCATATTTATTGATATTTGCAGGCCCGAAACTGTCCTGAAATATGATTTTAAAAAAGATAGTTTAAGGTAACCTTTGAAAAAGGAGTTTAGCAGAAGTGCTCCCTAACTGGGTGGAAATAAATTGATCACTATCCTCAGAAAAACTGATATAGTAAACCTTATACAAATCAAATTTACCCTCAGCAGAGACAATGGTCAAATGAGTTTGTTTGTTTGATTGGTGTTACTCAAGGGTATTTCACTTATATGACATTGGAATGTTTACTTATCACTCTGCCTTAATTAAATAAATATGGTGGAAACAACTAGAAGAAAACTGGTAAAAGCCATCTCACTTTTGCGATAAATAACTTGTGTGACTCATACTCATATATATCTTGGTTGACTGTGGGCCTCAAACCTGTGAGTCGTACAACAAAGCAGGATCAGTAGCCCGACAACCACTGAACCTCGGTTACAGGCCCGTGGAAAAATTCAACAAATTAGCTCAATTAAATCTCAGTCAACTGGAAAGAGAAATATCTCGGGGTTTTCTTTATTTGACAGCATAGCAGAAAAAGTTAGGTACATGCGCCAGATTTTCCCAATACCGAAAACATTTGCCCCACAAGGAAACATTTGCCCTATAAGGAAAGCATTTGCCCTATAAGGAAAGCATTTGCCCTATAAATGCTCACATAAATGACTCTTGACATGTCTGCCCATACTGACATATAATTAATGTATTTTTGCGTTATGATATAAAATTCAATAATTCAGGATATATCTACTTAAGAAGCTTGCTGGATAGTCAATCAATTAATCAATCAATCAATAAATCAATCCATCGATCGATCCATCAATCAATCAACCAACTAACCAACCAGCCAGCCAACCAACCAACCATTTAATCAATCAATCAATCAATCAATCAATCAATCAATCAACCGATCGATCGACCGTCTGGCGGTTTGACGAACCGACTGACTGACCATGCAACCGACCGACCGACGGATCAATCGATCGATCTATCAAGCTACAAATAGATCGATCAATCAATCAAGAGACCAATCAATCGACTTGCATTCCATTTGAAAAAGGGAGTAGGGTCATTTGACTTAAATGGCGTGTCCTTACAATAGTCGTAGATCATAAGTTAATCCTATTTATAAGTTCAATAAATCTTTTAGTTGACTAAATTCAATCCTGGTCGGTCAATCGGTTAATACATTCAGCTATGGTAGAGTTCAACACAGGTGATTTTATATACTTTATTTATGAAGAAGTAAAACTCTTTCTTTTTTTAAAACCTATTTCAAAACTTGACCGACATTTACATAAATCATACATGTATTAAGCGGAGATTTATTGAATGGTGGATAAACTATTAGTTCATTAATATGTTTATATTTAGGGAAAGCCGTTTTATCGCTGCTGCATTTCATCTACAGATGAAAATGACATTTATGTCTTTTTATGTCTTTTCCCGTCATAAATCACTTTTCGCTTAGGAAAAATTATTTTCATTGTTATAAAATAATACAGAATTTCGTGTCACATGTGTATACATTTCCTATAGAATCGTTTAAAAGTAACCTCATACAATGATGTTACACACGTGCAAAAGAGCTGCATCCGTCAAAAATACTGAGAAATGATAATCTATGTAATGAATAATTTTTGTGTCTTTTAGAAAGTGAAGATTAACAGTAATTTCGTTATTGGGATAACACTTTCTTAGTTAGAACATATACCTGTTCAGAAAATTTTGTAGGTTGAAACCCGTCCGGGAATCGAA
>JARFOD010093378.1:0-17486 GCA_031763545.1 Mopalia muscosa | reverse complement strand
ACTATACTGTATATCACTGCTACCGTTGTCGTTATTTTGCAATATACGTTGTAAATAAATAAAATCGCTGATCGTTTTCTCTTTGTTTGGCTGCTATAGCGTAACAAAACGACCTTTTTTCCCCGCCTTGCCTTGGGTATAGAGATTGTTTATGTATATAGAAAAGAAAAAAGGCAGACAATCTGCGATCGATCCAGCTGGTACCGTGGTGACATTTAACGGATTCAAGTCCACTTAACACCTAAAATAAATGAATACCACCTATCCGTGTGAGACAAATAGTTCCGCTAGTATACAGTCGATGTACAAACGTTGTTTTTCTTCACCATACCTAGCTGTGTATTTAAATTTGTAAGTTACCGGTGACGTCAAGCTTAGAATCCTCCACTCATTGGGCTGGCAAATTGTCACATGTTTCAAATACATTACGCAAAAGCACGAACAAACTGCGTTTGCGTACAAATCGGGTAGAAGCATGCATTGACTGAGTAAAACGGGCATGTCCGTGATTTAAGAAAAACGTGAATCTTTAGTTCTGGGTTAGGGTTAACACGAAACCTAAAACTAAACCTAACACCTAAATTAATGTCTTGTCTTACATGACGGATGTGAACACGGACCATACAACGACAGGGGCGTGGTACCAAAGAGGTCGTCTATGTGCATAGATGACCTCTATGGTACCGAGTCCCTGTGCTTAAAACACACTCCAGCAAACAATTATGTCCGAACAGTTAATTGCATCTTTGTTTTATACAATTCGATTGGCTGTCCTATTTTGTCGCCTGTGTTTTAGGTATTTTCTGCTTTCAATAACAAATCCCGACAAATTATTTTTACATATAGATCCTATATATCTTCTTAATGACGAAAACATGAAATGGGATATCATTTCATGTACACGAAGATGACACAACCTTACATAAGAAGGAAACTACAACAGATTTAAAACCAATAAAATAGATTTTATTTGACATGGAATGACATCAGGATTTATCACGATCTTACGTGAGTATAATGGAGAATAAAATAAATCATTATCTGGTCATACTAATAAAAGATCCTTGCAATTATCATCATGTAACCTTGTATTATTTATAACATAGAATAATGAAGGTAATATATTATAAGGCTGACATACTGAGTCAGCTTGTTAATTTTTATAACGCACCTGCAATACTGATAGCTGTACAGTGTTAGGTCCAACACATCTCTTTATTCTCACTCTCAAATTTCTTCTTTCTAAGTGAATGTCAAGGCTTAATTACACTGCTCAGGGTTATTATTTGAATAGGACCTAAATGTTGATCGATCGTCTTCTCCCAGTGTTGAGGGTTTAATGGGGAAAAATATATGTTCGTATTATAAAGATTGCATTGCCATGGAAGGCTCGTTACAACCTGGGATTACAATATTGTAATCCCGGGTTGCAGCAACTGGCCTCTAGTTACTGCATGGCGTGACAAATAAACGTGATATCGCACGATGATGAGCAGCAACTTGACGTCTGTGTCAAGAATGTTCAAATCATGAGAATGACTTGCATAAAATTTAACAATATTTGAACAATAAATATTTATTAAATTTACCGTTTTAAAAACGAAATTAAGTTTAAGAAAGATATGCTAAATAAACTTAATTTCGTTTTTAAACGGTAAGATATGCTAAATTAATATTCGATTGTCTTTATTTGTCCGCCTTCTTTTCGGGCTTGCTGTCCTTGTAGCGCTGCTCGTCTCGTCTCCTGGCCAAGGCGTACTCTATGTAAGTCAAGTAACCATCGTTGTCAAAGTCATCGTCTTCCATTACCCGGTCAATAAAACCTGGTTATCGAACAGAAACCACAGTTACTTTAAACCATATGCATCAGATGACCCGGTCAATAAAACCTGGTTATCAAACAGAAATCACAGTAACTTTATTACATAAACATCACGATGACCCGGTCAATAAAACTTGGTTATCAACATAAATCAGTTACTTCATTACATAAACATCACGATGACCCGGTCAATAAAACCTGGTTATCAACAGAAATCACAGTTACTTTATTACATATACATCACGATGACCCGGTCAATAAACCTGTTATCAAACAGAAATCACAGTTACTTTATTACATAAACATCACGATGACCCGGTTGATAAAACCTGGTTATGAACAGAAATCACAGTTACTTTATTACACATCACGATGACCCGGTCAATAAAACCTTGTTATCAAATAGAAATCACAGTTACTTTATTACATATACATCACGATGACCCGGTCAATAAAACCTGGTTATCAAATAGAAATCACATTATCTATATGACATATCCATCGCGATGACTGTATGAAGAATCTGGGTTATTTTCAATAATAAGGGAATGGATTTTCCCCTAAATTTACCGATATATAACAAATTCGTCAGAATCGATGGACCACTTGAAGTCCTGAGTGTAGGCCAGGAATATTTGAATACAGATGAGTACGCACTGATATAATAACCGAGTATATCTGAATTCAGATTTGTACGCACTGATAGAATAATGAGTATATTTGAATACAGATTTGTACGCACTGATAGAATAACGAGTATATTTGAATACAGATTTGTACGCACTGATAGAATAACCAAGTATATTTGAATACAGATTTGTAGGCACTGATAGAATAACCGAGTATATTTGAATACAGATGAGTACGCACTGATAGAATAACCAAGTATATTTGAATACAGATGAGTACGCACTGATAGAATAACCGAGTATATTTGAATACAGATGAGTACGAACTGAAAACAAACTGACTGCTGTATAATCCAATCCAAACTGCATTCTGTGGAAAAAACAGGCTCTGTACTCTACCAGTATGTACCAGCAGACAGCCCGGATTACTATATTGTGTTGCAATTCTGTTCTGAACAACATATTTTTGCTGAGGCAAATAACAGACAAAAGCTTATGATATTTATAATAAAAATAATGCCCACCAGTATAATAATCTAGTAGTTTGGCTCGTCTTTCGTCCTCTAGTTTTCTAATTTCATCAGGACTTTTGCCTGCCATATCCTCAGCTTTTAATATCGGAACAACATCCTCTTCTGGCATCATATGAACTAACGCCTGGAGAATTTCTAAGCCGTCCAATTTAGTATTGTTGTCTGTATCGTGTAACCTGGAACAAGAAAACGGTATATGTAATACATGGTTTACCAGTTGTTGCTTTGTGTAATCTCAAATGGATAGAAAATAAGCTTTATTATAACTTAAAGACATATCTATTTTTCGCTTAGAAATGAAACCTATTCATGTTACTGGACATAGAAAACTTACAATAATGAAAAAAAACACCATGTTACCAGGTGGACAGTCGTATACTTTATTATAGTTTTGCCGTATCGTAGTTACTAGCGTGTACTGAAGGTATCAGCTTTTATTGTACTCGAATCCATCGTCGTGGGACATGAAGTCGTCTCGCTCATTATCATGGAGACAGTTGTTCTGGGAGGGGTAAGCTGAAATATACTCACTTAAAGTAATGAAATTCCAACTCTTCCGCTGTCATATTCTTTTCGTCAACATTAATTTCGTCTTTTAAATGTTCTTTGATATGTCTGTATAAAAATGAAAATAAATGGAAAGATATACAAATAATGCAAAAAGACTCGTAGCATCGGTAACTTCATTAAATACAATATATGTGAATGTCCCGTATATTTGTTTCCCTCTGGTTTAGGGCATTGTACCGGTAACTGAAATGTATTTATGTGTCTGATATAACACACTTTATGGCTGTGTTATGTGTCTGATATAACACACTATATGGCTGTGTTATGTGTCTGATATAACACACTATATGGCTGTGTTCTGTGTCTGATATAACACACTTTATGGATGTGTTGTTGTCCACTCTTTGGAAGTACAGTGCCGTCATATATACGTGAAATGCCCTTTAGCACTGCGTTAAACGCCAATCATTCAATGTTATATTTGTTTATTAGTCTTTGTAAAAATGAATTTTAACAAATTTGTTTCTATAGGATTAGTAATAGTTTGAGATGATTGTGAAATTGTTGATTTTAGATATATTTGAACTGCTTTTCAATGATTGTGGATTTGCAGATTTTAGAGATATGTTAAATGATTTACGGTGATTATATGAACAAGCTGATTTGAGAGATATTTAACTCACTCTGCATCTTGAACGACGGCAGAGTCATGGAACCTGTTCTCGTGGGAACTGTCCACGTGATGATGGCTGTGTGATCCTGTGTCCGCGAGACATACAACCAGACACGTCACCAAGACAGCGAGGATACTATCCCACACCAAACCACACATCCTACTAAAAAAAAACACATATATAAACATACAAACCTCCGTTAAAGAATACCCTGAAAACGTTTGAAGACCTATAGCAACCGAAAATTCGTTTATTTAGGAATATATAATAGCAAATTAACGGATAAAACGTTTATGTAAGCTGAAAAAAAAAGTAAACTAATACAACATGAATGTACCGGTATGCCTATATATGATAGGAAACGTATAAAACGTGTATGCAGGCCTTTGTTATACTTAACAAATAAAACGTTTATAGGCCTATAGGCCAATATTATAGGAAACGATTTAACGTTTATGGATGCCTATATTGTAACAAAACGGTAAAACTTATAGGTCTATATTATAACAAACGATAAAACTTTTATGTACATCTATATTATAACAAACGGTAAAACTTTTATGTAGGTCTATATTATAACAAACGGTAAAACTTTTATGTAGGTCTATATTATAACAAAAGGTAAAACCTTTATGTAGGTTTATATTATAACAAACAGTAAAACTTGTATGTAGGTCTATATTATAACAAAAGGTAAAACTTTTATGCAGGTCTATATTATAACAAACAGTAAAACTTTTATGTAGTTTATCCCAGACTCCTGTGAATCTATAAGTTAGACAATAGGTTGTATAAGGGTTATTTTATGTCCACTGTTAGGTAACACAAACTGTGTTAACAAAAACCACTTAACCACCAAGAGGAATATACATTTGTCTATAACATCCATACTATTTTATAAAAATTTCTGACTTTGTTCAGGGTCTTTAACCACACTTGAGATTATTATTCAAAACCCCAAGGACAGAGGACACATGTTAATAAGTTTATTGATTACACAAGGTTATCGCCTTACTTTAAATGCAACCATATTCATAGTTGACTCATTTATAAGGTCTACTTTTGAAGTCAAGAAAGAAGCAAAACAGATGATTTCAATCCCAATGGCACTGTAGGGTGCATCATCTCATTTGAAAGCGTCCTCACAATCAAGAGACCGGAGACCGACCCAGGTGTATGATGGGTTACAATGTATACATTTGCTCTCTCTAACGTCTGATAAAAGAAATATAATTTTACACAAATTCATTCGTTATACAAAAACAGGTTCTGTATGTTTGAAAGCTAAAGGAACTTTATGGTTTGTTTGATCTCGACTAATCCTGTTTAATGTATAGGCTTATCGCTTATTTTTAAAAAAAGCAATTACCTGTGGGTCATACTTTATAATACTGATGTTCACCTTTAAAAATAATGTATGCCACATGCATGCCGCAGTAATAAATGCATCGATCTAACGTACTTCGTAGAAAATCAGAAAATACTATTGTCAATAAATGTTTAACATGGACTAACCACATTATCGTATATTAATTTGTGCAAATTCGTAGGAATATTGATGAAGGGACATTTGTCTAATGTCAAACATTTATAGGTATAATACCATGTATGTACAGTCAAGTGTATTGTAGTAGGTCGCTGCTTGTCGATTGTTCGCCGCCCCTAAATAAAAACCCAATAAAATGTGATTTTTGGTGACTTCTGTTCAAATAATAATGTTTAAATGTATTAAGTTATCACAGCTGTTCTATCTCTTGTTGAGAAATAATCAGCCATTTGTTTAAACATGGAAGCATTCAATTGATCGATAGAGTTCAAATACACAACATTGTTCCCACGTATGAGCTTTGATAGCGTAATAGTCCCATGCACTGGTGAGAATTATATTAATCGTATACACAAAATTATCCCTACTGATGTGTACAAATGTTCAATATATTATTATATTAACCCTACTGGTGTGTATGAATGTAAAATGCATTATTTTATTCCTAATTTTGAGTATAAATATAAATACATAGTTCACATTGATGAGCATAAATGCAATATATTATATCCATTTATGAGTATAAATGTAATACATGATATCCATTGATGGGTATAAATCTGGAATACATTATCCCCACTGATCAGTAGATACATTATCCCCACTGATGAGTATAAATCTAGAATACATTATCCCCACTGATCAGTAGATATATTATCCCCACTTATGAGTATAAATCTGGAATACATTATCCCCACTGATCAGTAATTATATTATCCCCACTGATAGGTAAAAATCTGGAATACATTATCCCCACTGATCAGTAGATATATTATCCCCACTGATGAGTATAAATCTGGAATACATTATCCCCACTGATGAGTAGAAATATAATACATAATCCCGAGTTGTGAGTATAATTGTAATACATTATTCGCAATGGTGTATTAATATAGTATTCCTCTCATCGATGAGATTCAATAAACACAACATTACTCTCCCAGATGAGTTTTAATGTACAAAACAGTCTCACCCCTGGGATGTTTAATAGATGAGTTAATGGAGCATCATACTTTCTCTTATCTAGAAAAGCACAATATACGCAATATAAACGGTGGGGTTACAAAGGCATACTGGACGAATGAGTTTAATCAAACGTACAGAAACGTTCATGCCCAATGAGAATATTGTACAAAGCAATCCATTAATTTGGGTAATTTCGAAACCACAGTTAAAAAAACGAATAAATAATATAGTCTGGGGAATGAGGGGGAGGGTATTTTATCGATGACTTTATAGCGCTGATGTTCTCAATATATAGTTTATCAGATTATCTATTGTACGAGAGCCATTATTGTCTAACATTTAATAACAATTATTTTAGTGATACGCAAGGCATCGATGGCCGACTGGGAGGGTTGTGGCAACAAATGCTGTAATAAAATGCCGATAATGTAACATCAACCGAGACTGTAATAAATTGAACAGACTCGGTTGTTGCCACATTGTCGGTTTATTATTTATCTGTTGATATATATAGCCTTACATTATCAGCATTGCATATAACTGTATCGGTTTTTGCCATATCGTCAATATTTTCTATTTGTTGTTATGACATTATTAGCATTACATGAGAATATCAATTAAAGTTGCTTCATTTTCGGTATTTTATTACAGCTTTTTGGTGCAACAAGGTTGCGTCTTGGTTCTTGTCCTCGAGCCGCTCTATCAAAGCCGATCTGTCTTTCATTGTTCTCTCTTGTCTTTTAACGAGGGATGTCGAGAGAAAAATGCGCAAGCTGTGTTCATGGTCATCAATTTGTTCAATATATTTAATTAAATGTTAATTAGTAACATACTGGCAAATTACATAAACCTTATGGTCAGCGAAGTTTAAAAAAATGTTCTGCTGTGTTTTATATTTGCTGACCACATATTGAGAGATTATTCTTCAGTTCTTGCATTTGGTGTGTGTGTTATTGTTTGGTCTTATTTTGGTTTTTACTTTCCACAATAACCGTAATTAAGTGTAAAAGCAAACGGATTAAACAGTAAAGTCACCAAACTCCCATCAATTTACATCACTCTCCGCCTTTTGAAAACCGTGAGTATTTTGATCTGAGTTTAATCATACAGAATAGCCCATAATGCTAGTACAAAGGCAAAACAGCTGCCATCTGGGTTATAATTCCGTGTTAAATTCCCCCATAGCTAGTTGGACATTTCATGATATCTCGTGCAGACCTCGCACGAGTTGCTATGGAAACAAATTACTCTGTTATCACAATGCGCTAAACCTAGGTTTAATACACGTTTAGGTCATTGAAATAACATTTATATTTATTCTGCAATTATCAGATTGGCTGTATGCTAGTATATTACTGATGCGGACAGCATTCTTGTGATAATCTGACTATTGCATGGTTCTCCCAGGTTAAAAGAAATATATTTGTTGGTTACCTGTAAACACAGGTGTAGCTTACGGTGAATAAGCATACTGGTCAACGTGGCAAGAACACCAGAAATAACTATAGCCACTAGTATAATAAATTGTTGGTATATATCATCTCAAGATGTCGTTTTTTAGAATGAGACTTGGGATTAAATACGGCCTCTTTAAGGACCCCTTAATCGATTTTCAGAACACCCGCTGTATTTAGGCTTTTATGCAGAAGAATATTAATTTGTACCATATATTTTACATAAATGAATAGAGAAAAATTTGCTTGTCTCCACCAGGACTCGAAACCGGGACCTTTGATTTACAATCCCAACACGCAATCTGTATCATTTATATTTAGGCTTACATGTTTTGGCAAGCTAAAATAAGCTGGATTTTATAGAAGCTGGAATGAACAAGTAACTATTTATCTATCTCATTCCAGTAATCATTCTTAATTATGAAACCAGGTAAAGAATCTCTGGAAAGAGATTAAAACCTTGTGTGGAATAAATTTTAAGTTGGTCTTGGCCTAAATTCCAACGTTCTTAATGGCATACTGGATCGATTTTAGCAATAAGAACACTTACATATATTTTGGAAAGCTTTACTCTTCAGTATTACTGGATATTGGTGAAGATCCAATATCGCGAAAACTTGTTTTGCAAATTCATTTCGGCAGAAAAAAACTTGGTATTTTAGTGGTTTATGACTTAGAACGTAATTCTATACTACAGCATCACAAAGTAATTTTTTCTAATAGAATAGCCTTTGAAGTGAAAAGGCCTGTCTCAATTTTGGAAATTTTTCTTAGAACGATTGTTGTCTCTGAAAAGACCGTAAATCGTATAAAAATATTTTTTTAATCTGTTAGAAAATACCTTATTAAATCCAGCGAAGACTGGACAATTACACCCCCTTTTTATATCCACGTTAACCTTTTCAAAAGTCAACGAGTTTGAAGTCACTTCAGTGAACAGTTCTCAAGAACTCCGCAAGTGTCTATGACGGATCCGGCCTAATCTAAACTGTCAGAAAAATAAAGTTAAAGAATGGTTGATAATTCATTTTACAGTTGATTAAACATCATTTGAGTGAGTCTGTTAATAGGTGTATTCAGCACAGTTTAAGATTGTGGTGTATCGATCACTGGAACTACAAATCTACATCTGACAAAAGAAACACTGCGAGGAGTTTAGGCTACTGATAATGATAATCCCATTAATCCCTAACGTCAATTGCTTTGTTAACTAGCTCACCGAAAAGCTCAATCAAACACTCAAATTATTTGTATTCGACTTTTCTAATTCATTTTTTTTTCTATATAAATTTTGAAGTAAAAGGTTCAGTTAAAGTAATAAAAAGTGTGTTGCCCATTTGTCTTTAAGGCCAAAAGGTCCAGCAAGACCTTTGCAATTAAGGCGATGTTTTATTTTCAATTTGTATCATCAAACACTGTATACATATTTGCAATTGATCGTGCATCTTGTGGTTTGTTGTTCTAATTTCACCCCCTTTTTCTGTACGGGATGGATTTATCTAAGCCATGTTTGACAAAACGGAAAAAAGGAAAAGACTAGTTTAGTATGCTCATACATTTAATTGAACAATGTGGATATAGAAGGATGTTATTATTTATTTAGCGCTTGGTCAAATAATCAGTCTTTAAAGTGATTTAAAGTCACGAAAGTGAACAAATACGTTGTGAAATCTCACATAGGACTTAGATAAAATTTTATTTGTGTAAAAATACATTCGTCGATCTCTGAATTTAATGTCATGATTTGACATTTATTGTGCTGAAGGTTCAAATCTAAAGTACCGGAATTATCTTTGACCAAATCAAAGCATTCGACATGGGATACATGTGCAGCCAGTCTCATATACAGAAGCTCTATCTGTTAATACGCGTCGTGTATGGACTGCTTATTCACGCAGATAGAATATATTCTCATGGTTCCCAACAAGGTCATCTGGCTTGTAAGAGTTTGATAGTAAATAAAATACGTTATTAAAAAAATAACTGTTTTTATCTTAATTATTATAATTTTTTTAATAACGAATATACATATATATATATATGTGACACATTTTATAATTAAGATGAAAACAATTATTTTTTTAATAACGTATTTTATTTACTATTAAACACTTACAAGCCAGGTGATCGTGGTTCCCAATCTGTAACATGTATTATAGAGCTTATAGCATTTATATCAAACACACAGCTAAGTTGAGCAATAATAACATTCATCTGATAACATAACAAGACTGCTATATTTATTATCGAGCAACAGCTCAGTGTAGATACTATAGCACCTTACTGCCACAGGGAGACGAGGCAATAATACAAGACTACCAATAACCTAACAACCTAACGAAAAACCATATCCAGTCTTAATTCCAATCATTAAGCTGGAGAAAGGCGCGCTGATACGATGGCCGAGTTGAGATCCACACAATCGTGTTATCTTGCTGCTACAACAGAAATGCCATTAAAACAAGTTTATCTGATTTAACAGATTAGCCCATAGGCCTACTATTTCCATTTATATAGGCCTAAGCCTTCAAACGATAGCAGCATGTGAAGACCGTCTTCTATAAATTCGTCGGATCGCGGTTTAGATCACAGCAATATTGGCAAACGCATTATTAATACCAAATAAATACAAACACTAATCTCTTAAACAATATCCAATCAATTATAATATTTTTGTTTTTGTATTCATGATTTGTAACTACAGTATTATTTAAGTTCGTACCTTATGTCCGTAAAAGGCCGGTGAGATTCCTTGATATTATCTTATCTAGAAGGACGCAAACGTGAACGGCATGCATAGAAACAGCTGACAGCTGCTATACCAAAACCAGCCTCGATATCGGCCCGCTGTCCACAGAACGCAATCGACCTCTATTATGATAATGGCACCATGACAGTCATGACAATATTCCGACATTTTGCCTACTCATTTACCCAAAAAATAACAAGAAAGTCAAACAAGCCCGCAATCAAAGTGTGGATAATACAAGTTTTATATAATCCTTCACCTTATAACATACACTAGTGTTAACCACACGGTAGCTTTAACAAAAACTAAAAATGGGAGTTAAACGGTAGGACTGTTGCGTCCTGCATGAATGACAGCGCTTTTCCCAATCGATAGGGCACTTGTTTCACTTCGCCTTTACCTGTAAATCACTCGCTTGTATTATGGAGATATTTCTGTAAGTTTTGTTAAAATGTACCCCTGAAAGGGAATTCGCGTAAAATGATTCCAGTCACGAATAGAGAAGTAGGGGCCTAGTCTAGATTGAACCCGAAATCTATTTGTTGGAGATAAACAACAAACACCTATCTTATCCTATCACTCAATTTAAACTTTATTCTTCTTTCAACACTAAACAAGAAGTCTCCGGATGTCTTTCGAAATCTACTGTCTTTGATAAATGATTTAGCTGATTGTTTAACCAGCGGTTTTGCCGAGGTGTCCTGCCCTGTTATAACAGATACTGGCAGCAGATTGGTAAACGGACTCTGGCTGCGTCTTAAGGGTGCAGATCTTAACCCTATTGTAAAAAGTGTGGTTTGTTTGTTTATTATTTGATATTAGCAATTTACGCCATGAGTTGTTATAAGAATTCATAGAACAATATGTCTTATCTGTTATCCAACTCTGTATATTATTTAACCCAGCCAAGTCAGTGTAATATTGTTTTCACACCTGTGGTGCTCAACGACAAATATATATGTTACTTCTCCCATAAGCTTAACAAACGCTGCTAGTGGTATATGTTCTGAAATGCTGCATGTCAATAAACCTAGAAGTTTATAAGAGTTGAAGCTGGGATGAGTATGTAGAGGGATTAGATACGTGACTATCCTTCGAATCATCAAACCGTGAATGTGTTACTCGGTCAGCTTGTTCCAATCCAACGCATATGCGGTGTAGGGATTGCCAGTTAAAACAAGCTTGGCCTACTGAGCAGACCTAATATACTTGACCAACACGCCAAACGAGCTAGCCGAGTAACATATTCATGGTTCGATGGTTCGATGATTCGATGGATAACGGTGTTTCTAATCCCTGTACATACTCATCCCAACACTCAGCACTAAACATCCAAATTGTATATCCCGATTTTCCTTAATTTTTGGGTAAATGTTCCACAACATGAGAGGAGAGGGATATTGCCTGTTCAGCTAATTATATGCATATTAATAACTTAAAAGAGCTTTTTAAGTAAATTTGCGTTAAACACCAGAACTCCAAATTGAGTAGCCTGATTTTCCTAAAATTTTGGGTAAAGGTCAAACAACATGAGGAGAGGGATATTGTCTTTTCAACTAATTATATGCATATGAATTACTTTAACGAGCTTATCAAGTGAATTTGCATAAAACACCAATCTCCAAATTGAATAGGTCATTTGTTCTAAAATTTGATATAAATATCACACAACATAAGAGGGGAGGAATATTATCTGTTCAGTTCATTAAATGCATAATAATTACTTTAACAAGCTTTTCTGTTAAATTTGCGTAAAACACCATACCTCCAAATTGAATAGCCCAATTGTCCTGAAATTTTGGGCAAATGTGACACAGCATGGGGGGGGGGGGGGATATTATCATTTCAACTAATTACATGCATATTAATTACTCTAACCAGCATTATGCATAAATATTAAAACATTTTGCAGTTTTACCTTTAAGCCAAAAGGAATGCATTCCCTTTCATTTGTGGAACAGGCAGGCTTTTTGGCAACCTTGCCGCCAAGTTTTTCTAAACTTTAGTTTAATACATACTTAAACATATCTTATAAAAGCTGTTACACAATTTTGTTTTAACATCTTAATGTTGTGAAGGATAGAAAATCCTTTGTCTACTCTTGCTAGATTAATTCAGTACTTGAGAAAAACAAGATGTGTACATAACAGACACTTGTCAACATAATTCAGTACTGGAGGAAAACAAGACATGTGCATAATAGACACTTGTCAACATAATTCAGTACTTGAGGAAAACAAGATATGTGCATAACAGACACTTGTCAACATAATTCAGTACTGGAGGAAAACAAGATATGTGCATAACAGACACTTGTCAACATAATTCAGTACTTGAGGAAAACAAGATATGTGCATAAATGCATGTCTGTTGCATTTGTACAGGTTAAAATCATCCCGAGCGGACAATGAAAACAGGGACTAGATACCAACCAATCCCAGACAGCATTTACAGGACACAAAACATGGTCAAATTAACTATGTACCCCATCTCTTGTTGCTATGGTTACAATCTGTAGGGTTCGCAACCCAATGGGTTTCCAAAATTTGAAAAACCTGTATTAAGTGGTATTGTTTATATATTGTTCACAACCTCTATACTGACAGATGGACGGACATCGTTATGATAATATCCCTACAGACTAAGATGCTGATGTAATAAAAAAGAGAAACACCACAGTTTAGGTCTACTAAAAACACTTCTTTTATTTCATTATATTTCAAGCACAAACACAATACAGAACAATACTTGCTATCAAAACATACACACTATAAGTGAAATTCTAAGCACCAGATAAAATTAAGTGAAGCACATGTTTGAGAGAACATCAGTTGTAACCTAGGGATGAGACCTTCATGTAGTCATGGTAACAGTTTGTATAGGTCAGAAGTCTGGGATGTATAGAGCACCATGATATCATGGTTATTGGCTGAACTTATCCCAATATTTTCTTCAACTCTGGGTTTATATGCTAAATGGAAACAAGGTAATTAGGCACCAACACATTCAATTAAAACACACTGATGAGTACACTCTATGAACACACGATAATTGTCTGAATATAGCAAATCATTTTTATTTGTTATCAATAAAAGACGTGTCCGGAAACACATAAAAAACATACAGGTCAACATATGGGGGTATACATACACCCTTATTAACAAACTGTATATTGTTAAACACATATACGGTAAACATGAACTCTCCTAGTTTTGTTCTGTATTCTATCATATCACAAACAGTGGTAAACGTAATCTACTAGGATATAAAATCACAAGTCCTGCCCCAAGCTTTCTTACTTCTTTAATCAGTGAATGAAAGCATATTAACATCGATATTGTTTTCTTTTTAAGTTCATAGCGATTTGTTTATAATTATTATAATTTTATATATATTTTTTTTAAACCTTTTTATGCAAAATGAAAAAGCACATAAAACAGAACTGGATAAATATAAAGGGTTATTAACCTTTGCTAGCCAATCAATAACTTCTAATAACTTCATTGTAAATCGATTATATTCAAAAAGGTTGTATGTAAAAATCTGATTAGATGGGAGAAAATGTAAAACGAGAATTCGACAAAGCTTGACAACTAATCTGTCCAATTCACCAGAACTAAAAAGGTATATGAAAATGGAGGCTTCATGATGACAACACACACCCTTACTACCCATACAGTATAGTCAGTTTCCAGCAGGAAGATTGTCCAATTTGGAATAATTATAGTGACCAGATTAACGAGCCTTTAAGACATTGCTACTACTACTACTAGTATGTCAGATCATGAAATGAATGCTTAATTGAATCAGGCTTAATCTATGTGAGACAATCTGAAGTGACACAATCTGAAGTGACACAATCTGTGTGAGACAATCTGTGTGAGACAATCTGTGTGAGACAATCTCAAGTGAAAGAGTTCAGCAGCCTAAGTAGCAAGCCACTCCATAAACTACACTCTTTCATACCTTAGTTTTTTTCGCAATTTCATATGCTGTTACACAGAATAACTAATTGATAATAAAAACCCTCCAAAGCTTGAATTTGATGTTGATGTAGTTAATGATGACTGTATATAGGTACATCCTTATTATACCCTGCTATCCAACTCCATAGTAAACATTTACATAACAATAACTCCTTAACTTTAGTGTGTTGATAATTAATTCAAGGGGGACTACAATAATACCTAGTACAATACAATGCAAAGTGTGACCCTAGCACCATTCTAGTGGTCTCATAAAATGCAATTCTTTAATGTTTAACAAATTTTTTTTTTTTTAATGTTTCAGTTATGATATCATTTAAATTTGCCTCAAAACATATAATGAAAACAGAGATAATAGCACACTCTAAAAACAACAACATGAACCACAGGAATGTGATAAATCAATGTAAAACTTCAAAACACAACCATAAGATAAGGACAATAAATTGGTTACAAAAACGATACAAACATAACAATATTTTTAAAGCTATAAATGGAGGTTTTAATAAAAATATACAGCAGTATATTCCAACAATAATTGACACTAGCACAACCAAGTTCTGAAGCGTTTCCAAAATGTTTGAAAGTACTTTTTTTGTCCAGTGGTAAGTTAAGACAGCATTGCTAATCTTCAAACAAACTAACCTAAACATGGGGGCCATACACACACTGAATATGCCAAATACATGTATATTCAATTAAAGCTTTGTTTGTGTGTACATAATGCACAATTTTTGATGAATGAAAATCATCAATTGATTTTGAAAGCATGTTTAAGTCTGATCAAATTGCCAACAGTAGTTAATGTTATAGGAACAATAATTGCTCCCAATACTAATTCTTCATTATTCATAGTAAATATCAATATATTAATAGCTATATAGCATGAATTCTTTTGGTGAATTGATTGAGTTTTGATTTGTTTGACATAGCCCTTTTTAATAAATAAACAGAATTCAAAATTATAAATTATTATAAAATATGGCATAGGATACATGTACAAGATGTCAAATTTTGACAAGTCAGACACAGGTAAGATGTTAATTGACCAGTCAGCCACACTAAGATGTTAATTTGGCCAGTCAGCCACACTAAGATGTTAATTTGGCCAGTCAGCCACGCTAAGATGTTATATGACCAGTCAGCCACATGTAAGATGTTAATTTGACCAGTCAGCCACATGTAAGATGTTAATTTGACCAGTCAGACACAGGTAAGATGTTAATTTGACCAATCAGATGTAGATAAGATGTTTATTTGACCAGTCAGCCACACAAAGATGTTAATTTGACCAGTCAGCCACATGTAAGATGTTAAATTGACCAATCAGATGTAGATAAGATGTTAATTTGACCAGTCAGCCACACAAAGATGATAATTTGACCAGTCAGCCACGGGTAAGATGTTATTTTGACCAGTCAGCCACAGGTAAGATGTTTATTTGACCAGTCAGCCACAGGTAGGATGTTAATTTGACCAGTCAGCCACAGGTAAGATGTTTATTTGACCAGTCAGCCACATGTAAGATGTTTATTTGACCAGTCACTCACAGGTAAGATCTTAATTTCACCAGCTGGTCTCACAGAATCTTTTAATTTGACCAGCTAGTCACCGGTTATCTGTAATTACCGGAACTGAATCAGGTATCTCAAGGCCACTTGTCTAGGTTTAAATGCTATGAATTCATTATAACGGGATACAGGATCTCCAAGCGGTAGAGTCACACCTGTTGAAGAAACACACAAAATCAAACTAAATATTTAACAATTTTCAGAGCTTCAGCCTCCTTTAATTAATAGAAAAGTCAATCAGCACTTCAGTTATAATAAGGCAGGAGTCTGTGGTTTTCTGGGTATCTTTCAAAATGAAATCCCATTTAATCACCTGTATGTTATTACGGTGTAGGCTTGACATACACTCTCTACATTGGAAATTTGATTCTCAGTTATTTATTACATTGGTTTATTAAATCACTCCACAGATAGTTCCATACAAAAACAATAAAATATACAATATTACTGAAGGTAATAGACTTGACAAAGACAAATTCCAGGATGTTGATGAAAAGCAGACCAAAAGACTCCATTTGTAAGATTAAGATCAATTTAACAGTTCAACCACACCAATCTTTTGGAGAAAAGCAATCAGGAATGTGCTAGGAGTTGAATGGAGGTAAATTTTAAATGGCCATACATGATTTTGTTTCAGAGATATCATGGTATAGAAAAAAAGTTGAACAAGGGGCATAACCCCATAAATCCTTTGACAGGCATGCACAATTTCAATAGGTTTCAAATAATTTACTAGATACATAACATATCCGAATTTGGAGGCCCTACATGATTATGTTTCCGAGATATAATGGAATGGAAAAACGTTAGTAAGGGGCATAACTCCATAAATCAGTTGACGAGCACGCCCAATCTTCTCACAATTCACTAGATACATAATATGTGTAAATTTAACGGCCACATGTGATTTTGTTTCAGAGTTATCACTGTAGACAAAAAATTTGATAAAGGGGCATAACTCTATAAATCAATTGACGAAAACGTAAAATTTTGATTGGCTTCCCACAATTCACTAGACACATAACATATCCAAATTCCGTGGACCT
>JARFOD010093367.1:0-17488 GCA_031763545.1 Mopalia muscosa | reverse complement strand
TGTTTGAAGAAAAGGAGGGATGTGATAATGTAACCCACGTAGTCCGCGCCTTCATGTTCACTTGTAGTTACACTTTTGGATGTACCCATATACCTGAATACATGGTCATTCTCCGGTAACAGTCTAAGCGTTGTTATAGTCAATACAACTCGTTACAATCAAGCCAATACGAAGGTTTTGAGTTATGACATTAAGACAACAGATTGACGTCAATTTGCGAATGACGTTGCCGCTTTTTTGGCACGGTAGGGCACTCTGTAGGCCCTATATTCTTTAATATTTTGGGTTGTTTATTTTCGGAAAAATATAGCTTTAAAATTATACTTCACGCTATGGGAAAAGGAGAACGTTTACGTGTTATTTTGCAATATTCCCTATACCGCCGATGTTAAAAATCGTGGATTGGCCCTGCCTTGTCGTAAACTGATAACGTTTTCTTTCAACGGGACGTCACTCTGTTGTCGTCGTCACGTCATAACTGGAAAGTTACCTCCCATATCGAATAAAGGGGAAAAACTCTGGTCTGCCTAATTTTAGCCTGGTTTGTGGGTTTTTTGGTTGTATAAAATTAAGTGACTTTTATTGTGATGTTTGAATTATAATCTCTATGAGTGCTTTTTTTTATTTTTGACGTCTTAATTTTATCACTGTTTTATCACAATTAATCATATAGTGGCAACATTCACAGCGGTATATCCATGTTTAAAACAGTTAAAAAGAAAAATGTATAGGTTGACTTGTGATAATCTGTATACATCCTATAGCATATACCTAAGGGGACAAAAGAGATTAATGAATGCACGGGCTTTGGATACTTTGATAAAATAACCTGATTACCTTATTACAGTTCATCGATACAATACATATATGTGTGCTGATCTACCTGAAAATGGGTGCTAATATATTCAAGTTTTAAAAGTTTAAATAGTCTGTCTAAGTCTCAATGAAAGCGTATGATTTTCCAAAAAAGCTGATGGCCATTTATGGTAATTGTTTTAAATGATATATATAAATATTGCTTAAAAGTAGTCACACTGGCTCAGGGACGATGATACACGTTTCTAAATAGATTATAATCTCGAGTTGTGATGTGTAACCTACCTATATCTCGAGACCAGGTAATTGCCTTTAACACGCTGTATAACGTATCGTTAAATATGTAGCAAACACATTATTCTATATGGGCTAGGAATAAATCAGCCTACAAATTGGTATTGCAGAGATATAGACATTAACTAATGAATATATCTGTTTAAGAGAATGAGTGTTCTAACATATCTGATACAGAGGGAAGTTTCGCTGTAACAAGTAGGTCATTTGGATTTTTCATTTTCTTGTATGCTATAATAGGCCTTTATAATAAAATGCTTTATTGACAATATATAAGGCCAGAGGCCCGGGTACATACATACATATTTAAATTGAGCACATGGTGTGAATTACTGGTAACATTTTTTCCATCTCAATTAAAGTAAGATTACATAACTTAGCAACGGTGTATAATGTGTCCAACATTGTGTATAATGGTTCTTTGTAAGAGAGGAGTAGACAGTTTAGATACAAGATTTTCAACTGATATATGTATGATTTGAAAATTCAGTTATATAAAGTTCACGCTATGTGATCATGAGCTGTTAACGTTCGCTTAAAAGTACGCATTCACCCAAAACTTCAGGGCTCAAAAATTCAGAACTAAATTTCCTGTTATGAATAGATTACATAATACAGGTATACTTTTAACAAAACCCTTCAGTCTCTACTGGTAAATAAAATATTCACTTTGGGTTCCTTGTGTATCAAGTGACACCTCACAGTCACTATCATTAGTTGGTAAAATTGTGGATTTATTTATATTTATTAATAATACGCATTTTGGGTTCATATTAATCTCCACAAGAGTACCTGGGTTCTATATAAATGCCATCTATTTTCTGTTACATGTAAATGCGGGGTTTTCAGATAATGAAGTTAAGACAATATAGTGACGTCTCTTTGCGAAATGACGTAATCGCTTTATGACACGGTAGGGCAGCCTGTCTATACTTTATACATTGCGGGTTGTTTATTTTCAGGAAAATATAGTTTTAAAATTGTAACTTTTGCAAACAATCAAACTTTAAACTATGGGAAATGGACATTCATATATTACTACATTCTCTCGAGATGTATGTAGGTACCCTGTAAAGGTCAATATTAATATCTTTCAATTGAGAAACTTTTACCGCACCTGCGAGTTTATCTAGAACTTGAGATGACTCGTTGGTTTTAATTAATGGACATCTCTGTCAGTGCAAGGGGGCTTAATCTTTGGAAAATTACATATATTTGTAAATCGATCCATGTTGTTATTATATTTTGTCACCTCAGAAACAACAAAAATAATGTGAACTATATTCCTTGTGGTACAACAAAAATATAAGCCAGCGGAGTTGCAATGCTTACTTTTATTTGTTGGTTTTTGTTACCCTTTTGTCTAATATTCATTTCTTAGTTATGTCGAAATTCAGAATTGCCTATTCATTTTCCAACAGCACATAGCTAAAATACACCTGGAAATGGCATTTAACCTAAATCCATGTTACAACCATACAGAAGCTGTACTTTCCCGGTGATGACAGGAGTCCTTTTACCAATCGGTCACTGTCTGACCAATAGAGAAATCAGAGTCTGTTTTCTAACTCTTGAGATAGTGCTCCCTTGAGTTGTGCTTCTATTCGGTGGTTACCACAGCGCGTACCTAGCTAAATACACAAATCAGTGCACCTCCTGATCCCAATTAATGTTTTTTTGTCTATGTTCTCAAAAGAAATCTTATATTGTCAATTGCAAATGTCCTTAATTTTTTTAATTTTTTTTAACTTCACGTTTAATGGCTTTTTTCTCAATGTTCTCAAAAGAAATATTATAAGTTTTCAATTTTAAAATGTCCCTGATTTTTTAAGTAGTCCAGACATTATTTTCTTACATTCACAATTAATGGCTCAATTTATGACTTTTTTTCAATTAAAACGTCCTTGATTTTTTAAAATAGTATATACATTTTTTTACTTCACAATTATTGGTTTAATTAATGACTGTGTTCTTAAAAGAAATCTTACCACTTTTCAACTTTAAACATGTCCCCGATATTTAAAGTAGTCCATTATTTTTTTTATTTTTTTTACTTTCCCAATTAATGGAATAATTAATGGCTTTTCTAAATTTTTCCAAAAGAAATCTCATCAGTTTTCTATACGACAATGTCCTTGGTTGTTACAGTAGTCATTATTACTTTCACAATTATTGGCTTTAATAATGCCTTTTTTCTAACAATTTACAAAAAAAAAATTTTTTTTTTAAGTTTTCAATTTAAGAAATGTCCCTGATTTTGTAAATTGTCGAGTTTTTTGTTAATGTCACAACGAATGGCAGCACATTTTAAATGTCCCAAGACAGCCTTTGAAATATATCCAATCCTGTTGTGGAATCGGTTAGGGGGTTTATTCTACACCCAGAGTAGTCTCCCATTGTATTCGTTGTCCGCCACCTTTTATTTTTGACACTATCGGCTATCGTGTTTAAGCCAAGTAAAAAATGTGTAGTATTACCGACACTGAATAATAAAAGAAGAAAGGTTTTTGCTAGAATGGCATTTAAACCACCATTGTGTGATGAGGACAGAGTCAGAACATGCTGAATGATCGAAGATGGTGATTTCTGAACCTCTGCCATTTGTATAGCACATTTTTCAGGCCACCATTTTACCACACTACTTGTTAGACTGAAAGGAAATAGTCAGAAACCGTTAACAAATTTTTCTAATTGTGGAAAAATATGTATGTTGACCCTTACATTCCATTGACTCTTCATGTCGTTCTTCTTTGTGTTCTACATTTTAAGTCAACAGATAAAACTTCATAAGACATACTGTTATTGTAAATGACGTCATCCAATTTTACACTTCCGTTATATGACGTCATCTACGATAAAAAAAATGTTCGTACAAAGTTTCATTCCCTGGTCATTAAAAACCACGCCGATTTGATTTCACGAAGCGCTTTTATGAAACTATAAAAGCTTCTATAACGCCGTGATTCGTGACATTTAAAATTCTAACCTCATTATTACTTCGATGTTACATCTCTTTGGGAATGTTGAAAAATAAGCTTATTATTATTGGTAAATATCACTAGATTTGAGAACTTAGATATTAGCCTATTGGATCTGTTTATAAAACTTACAATTGTGGATTATCGAAGTTGATGCTATAGAAACTTTGTCCTTCTGAAAAAAGGTAGAAATTTATACTGAGATAAATATACGCAATATTATCTGATTTATACATTTTTAGCAACATCCCCACCACCCCAACCCCATATGCACACGCACACACGCACCCACACCGCCACTAAAACAAACCCAAAGGAATTCAGAATACAACTTGTATCAATTTATCTTACTAAAACAGTAAAAACAAGAGAAGCCATTCCAGTTGTAAGGTATATATTATCACAAGAACCGTAACAAAGAAATATAAACGTTCGCATAAATACATGATACATTTAAATGTACACGTTTAGCACTATTCATGTTAAACAAAAATGAGCGAAGGAATAACAGTTCGTGGGTATGCTTAATTGAGTATTGATTCGCCTCTTACGATCAGTTCCGGATCACTCCAGGCTTTTGATGTTATTGTGCCTCGTGACGTAATAACAACGTCATACGTTCCTTTACCAGAATTGACCAATGAGAGATTAGGATTGACATGTTTCTTGAAGACGTCATACAGAGACGTAATGAAACACGTGAAAACTTCCTTGGAGTCTGAATTTCTACGAACCACGACCGGAAGACAGCCAACCACCATTGAAATCTTTGTTGTTAGCTCGAATATGGAGACGACATGTTTTTCGTAAACGGACACTACAGCTTCTGCTTTTTGTCGTGGTTCCACTGCGACGACAGTGTCAATATCAAATCTGTGTATGTCCTCGAACTCTTCCCTCACTGGATTTCGTATACACAGGGGCTTTCCAATAGCATTAGCGGCAACGGTGGAAAGTTTAATGTTTGTAGATTCGCCAAGGGAATAACTCTGGAAAAATTTAACAGTCACGACAGATTTCATCTGTTCTTTTTTTGAATATGGATAGGACTTCTTCCGTCTGGTTTCATTCTCAAAATACTCTGTACACAATATAACAGGAGCATCTACATTCATAGAAGCGCATTTGTACGACAATTCTGTTGAATCAAATTGCTTGTCGTGACTTGACCGATATTTCTCACCAGAGGGCGGTCCGAATTCCAAAGGGAAATCACCCATATCTTGATTTTCAGTCAAAGTAGCTGAAGTAACTTGGTCAAAATCTAGAAAACTCCATTGTATTTCAAATCTATATTTCTCCTTTTTCAAGAAAAGCGCTTTGCCCACTCCAACTGATTGATGAAAACGTTTCCATGTGTATGACTGTATAATTTCTTCCAGATCGATTACTGAATTTAATAATTGTCCCGTCCGTTTACCCATGTTGTTTGTGCTGAAATTGAGAATAAATACATACATTAGATGTTGAATAATACTAAAGTTGAAACGATATTTGGGGCTATTGGAAATACAAGGAAACAGATTGGCCTCAAAACAGGAAGAGATTCTGTTCTGAGAAAGTTATCTTTCCTAATTAAATAGTATAATTTTAAACAAGAGCCAGGATTCATTATTATTTATTATCTGAAGCGCATGTTATAACACACTTATTATTAGTCAAACCAGATCATATACTTCTCTTTGCAAAAACTATACTGATTTCATTATATTGGGATATGGCTCTATTAGTTAAAACAGATACCATTTTTAAAAAAATATGTCTAATTGTGATGTTAAGATTTACACGGAAAATTTGTCAGTAAAATAACACGGTTCCACGGTTCTCCTGCCAAATCGAATGCGTACTAAAATTCAGAGAGCCACTGTGCCTTTTGCTATTCAACGATTCTTTGTATTCGAAATGGATATTTTACAATGCAACGAATGAGCAGTAATTAACTTATAAGATAAAATGTACAAAATTCAAATCTTAAGAACAACTGTGAACTACATACCTTTGACTTCTGCTATTTTGAGGCTGTGGCAATGGTCGATACTGACTGTCTGCCTATTAAGTCTTTAGAGTCTTCAGCTGCCTGTAGTATAGCACCGGTCATCAATAATATAAAATAATTTGCGAGATAGTATCAGTGCAGCTGAACAAGTATGTGAATGACTGATATGGTCGATCAACAGAGCCTTTATATGAAGCGCCGTGGACCATGTCAGGGTAACAAAGTGTAGGGTGTCTAGCGATCAATGAGTCTACCAGCAAGGGAGGTCTGCCGCAAGGCCTCCCGCTGCTGAGATGCTGGTATAGTCTGCGGCGCAGGGACAAACAAGGCGCGACTAATCTGTTTTTTTCTTTCTCGGTTAATCATCGGCAGCAGGTTAATCTAGGCTAATCTTTCACAGTTTTATTCAACATTCTGGAACTGGGGTCGATCAATTGAGCTAACAATAAGTCTAATCTATTTCTAAGACATTGTAATCGGCTAGACGACATAATTATGCATAATCCGGGCGCGTGACTTAAACACCTAATTAACACCTGTGGATCGCCTTTAGTTTCTTTTATTTTATTACTCTTTGACCTGCAAGCTTTACCTATTCACCAGACACACTGTCGCCCTAATAAGCTGCTAATTTATACTAAAGTTTAATATCAACAGCGAAATTATCGACCAAACAGGACGCAAATATTTTCAAATAGAATATATGCTCATACATTTGATAAATATTATGACTACCACTGAGGAGTTTACATTTGATAAAGTTAACTGAATGTTAATTAAACTTTTTCCTCTGTCATTACTTCAGGTAATTTCAATAAATTTTGAATTACATCAAATAAATATTCCATATACAATTGTCTCTTGATATGTATTATAAAGAACCGATCAAAACTGTGACTTTACACGTAAAGGCTAAGTTACTTGGCCTGATTAATGTATTGTGTTTATTGTTAACTATAAGATATTTCATGTAATTAACCTTTGGTATACACATAACTGCGGGTTTATGTTTATTGTTTTTTCTAACTAAGTAGCTAGTTTGTTTAAGTCTTAATTAGTCTCAGGTATTACAAAAACTCGAATGATTCGGGAATTGAGCAGTACACATTTTCCCACACTACAAGGAATCATTACTTGAATTATTAACAACATTGATCAATTACTTAAATAAACATTTATTGTATTATACAAATATCAACCGATTTCTTAAATCTACATATACCCAGGTTGGTCAAATGTAGCACGTTGAACCACGAGGGTAATCCAGATTATCTCACCTTAATCCGGATTAACACCTTTGGATCAGTAAAAGTCAACAAAATCCAATGCGCAATCACAAATATTCACGCTATTTTATAAACATTTATCCCTTCCAACTCAATGTAATTAATTGCAATCATTTTATAATATAAAACATATAGAATTTCATATCAATATCTGCTATATGTATACCCCCTGACCATTGATTGTTTTTATTATAAATTTCAGCCTAAAATGAACTGTCAAGAAAGAGATAGAATATAACTACAGTTACGTAAAAAATATATTGCACAAAGCGCAGCAGCAAGGTATAATTTTATATAATTTATATAAGTTATTATAGTCGACAATTGTTTTGATTTTTAAAAGTATTCAATGTTGTTGATCTTTTTGCATGATAACAAAGAGTTACTATTTCGTCATGATCTAAATCATTCAGAAAATAACCCTAGCTCCCGTTTATCAAAATTTATTGAGAACTAAAACATAGGCTTAAACTCCTTTTTTTTAACCTCTGTCGATTTTCTGCATATATCAACCTGCGTCTTCATCGATACCGCATCAACAAGACATAACATTGCGCGCTGCTCGCGGCACGTAAGAAATTATTATACTGATGTGCTTGAATGCAAGAATTAAAATTGATTTAGTTAAATGCCGTACATACCAAATTTGAAAAAGGAAGGACTTTGTAGTAACCTATTTCTTGCAATACTGTTCTTCGGAGAATACCTGGTTTTGCAGAGAGAGAGAGAGGGAAAGTTTGCGACTTAATTGAAACGTGAACAGTGTTTAAAAGCTAATTATTTAAATAATTCAAATATCCAATAGCAGTCTGATACCATTAACATAACTAGGCAAAGCTTTGATTAGAAACTCAACAAATAAAAAAATTGTTTGAAATACAGTCAGTGCTTCTGTTTTGACTGAACATTTTTAATATCTTGTGGTGACACTTGTGTTTTTGGTGTCACTGCATGTCTGTTCAGCAGTTAATCGTCTGATATTTTGTTTCAATATGGTTGCTACAATATTTTGTATACATTTTATTTTCATGGAATGTTAACGGTGTGAAAACATTTTGTGTTAATTGTATATAAGTCAATGCGAAACTTGGCGTTCATCCACATTTTCCGCTACACGACTGTTTCGATACACAGGCAAATCCGTATAAACAATAGTTTGAACGGAAACATTAGAGAAATGCTACGTCTGAATACATTTTAAGACGTTATTATTGCCTTGAGAATACAGCACGATTACCGGATTTATTTTCACAAAATATTTATACAGGTGGTCAAAGTAAGCAATTTAAGTAAGCGAGATAATCCTTATTACGGATTAACGACTTTGGATCTGAGAAAAAAACAAAATCCCATGTGTAAAGTCGCAAATATTTGCGTAAGCTTATGACAAGAGCTTTGATAAGGTCCAATGGCTAGAGACTGAGTTAAATAAATAAAATAAAATAAGTAAGAGTTAAAAAGGTCAAATATGTAAATAAATAATGTAAACCAAAAAAATGGCTAGGTTTTTTTTTAACAAGTATATGTGATAATGGTCGATACAGTCAGAATCGCATATGATCTATTTTATTCTTGGATGGTTGTCTATTGTTTAGGTTATATAACGTGCATCTTTTTATCATAATGTTAATACCATGCAACATATGCAACAATAAAGTATATGCCCCTCTCTAATCATAATTGCTAAAGAAATAAATAATATATAAATAGTTCTTTAATGCAATTTACATCCTTTTAATTATTACTGTAGATGGTTTCTACAGCACCAATTGTATTGAAAATGTCTGCAGATGTTTAGGCTGCGTCTTCATTGATACCATATCAAGAAGCTATTTACTCTATCAACGTAATCTTTTATAACAACTGTACCTTTTGATGGAAATTGAATTTATTTTGTCAATATTGTACTTCGAAGAAGCTTGTTATGTTCAAAGAAAAAAATGACTGTGAGTTAATTTAAAAGGGAAGCCGTTTTAATTTCTGCTATTATTACTATTAAACTAATTACATAATTTAATTAAATTGCGTAATACCAGTTTTCGTATTATTTTGTGGAAATTTTGATTTAACATAATCAAGCAATATTTGGTTAGAAATGCACGGTTTTTATCTACTTCAAATCGACGAATGGCTTCGGTACTTGAAATCTTTATATTTTTACCTCCAACTGAATATGAACAAGAATGTGTAAATAACTGGAATGGATAACAACTTCTAAGTCGATTGGATCCTACGTTTCTATCTCATTCTAGTGACCGTTATTAGGTATGAAATCATACTTCAAAATGATCCCTAGAATGAGATAGAAACGTAGGATCCAATAAAGTAATAAGTTGTTATCCAATTATTACCATTTTATAAATTAAAATGGCCCTGCGGAATGACAGAGACGTCTATACATCATACATCATAGAGGCTGGACGGCGACCGGTTTGATAAAACGAGAACGGCAAAATGTGGAATAACGGAATAGTTAGCTAACAGTTTGGTAGATTTATTGTTTGTAGACGACCCGCCATTATTGTGACGTTCGGAGCATATGTCTTATATTCATTTATAAATAAATAAACCAAACTGTGTCACACTGTGGGTAACCCAGCTATAGAATATATTTCTAACAATAAAAGTTTATCACTGTTTCAGTCAAATCAGTTGTACTGGCGACGTACTTCTGTGCCAAAGCTATATAGGCTTTTCCAAACACTGCTTAATTATCATGATTAGGCATTGTAAAAAAATAAAATAAATAACTTGCTCGAAACCGATGTTATAAATTCATTGATTGGTTGAAAATGTGGCTGAGGTTTTTTAATTTTACCATTATGCGTCCAATTTGGCTAATTAAGAAACTGAGACAATTTCGCGTTATGTAATGGATACAATTGTGTTCAAGTTGCGTTAAATACAATTAAAATAAAATTAAACATAGAAGACACAAAACATATTTCTGGTATGCGAAAAGTACACACCTGCGTTTAGACTTGTTGTTATAGTCAGTAAAGTATTGGCATAAATTACGTCAGGTCGGCATATCAAATGCCTTAATTCTTAACCGAATCATTCACAATTTGAATTATATTTTTAGCGTATGTGGATAAAAATTCGTGCAAAATGTCAAAAAGCGTTTTCACTTAAACTCAACCAAGTTACCAAACAAATTGTTTTTATAAAAATCATTAATCATGCGCTCAAATTCGATTCCTCGATTTTGCCACATTTTTTTATATATAAAACATAACGTATTGTAAAAATGTGTCATAAAATAACAGGAAAATAAGTTCCAATAGATATGGTAATTGAAGGAAAATACCCTTTGGTGACCAAATACGATGCTTTTTCCTCGTCAATGGAGTTATTTGATGTTTCGCCGGTAATCATCTTTATCAAATAAGAGTACAATTTGTGAGACAGTCAACATTCCACACGTTCTCATATATTATTTGATCGTCATTTCTACCACTTCTACCAATATAAAATAACCACAAATCGAATCTGCAGCTTATTTCATTTAATTTCTTTAACTCTCTATTTTTTTGCAAGACGGGGTTTAATAAATTTTAACCGTTTAATAATATCGTAGTATAAAATAACTCTTGGTCATTGATTGCTTTTATATAAAATTTCTGTATTGCAAATGGTTTTTTAATTCCTGATGGTTGTTTATTTGTTTTGCAAGTTACTAAGAATAGCTATTTTATTATCATCCTTATAATTCACAACATTACGTATGGTCTCTGCTACTCGAATTTATTAAGAACTAAAAGTTAAGTTTTAATATAATTTACTTTCATTGATTATCCACTTAATGGTTTTCTTTACAACCGGTAGATGAGCTTATTGTATTGAAAATGTCTTCAGATGTTTAGGTTAGGTCTTCATCGATACCAATCAACAAGGCTAATGCGTAATGACCGATAACTTATAGGTTTAATGCAAATAAAAATGACTTAGTTGAATGCCTTTAATAGCAAATGCAATCAGAGAAAGGAAAGTTTTTGCAGTAACCTATTTACTACCGGTAATTTTATTTCATAAATACCTTGCTCTCAAAAAAATGAGCAATGACTGGGAGTTAATTTATAAAATAAAACCTGCTTAAAAATTAAATACATGTACATGTAGTTATATAATTCAATAACAGTCTGATACAATTTAGTGAAGACATTTGAATAATATAATTTGTCAAAACTTTTTTTGTGAAAAACGCCACGTGCCGATTGAGCACTTTTTTTCTTCCAGCGATTATGTGTAATTTACTGATTAGTTCTTAGTGCCATTGGCGTAGCGCTTGTCTTTCTGGCTTCACTGACAGGTAATCAGCACCAGGTCTGATTTTTGGTTTCAATTTGACTTCTTAACAAATTGTACATAGATTTTCCTTACAGAGCATATTTAAGGTATTGACCATTTTGTGCTCATTGTGTAAACTTCGTTATATCAATATGAAACTTTATTAAAATGTGCGTTCGTCCACATTTTGCGCAAAATATCTGATTCTATACATTGATAAATCCGTATTGACAATAATTTGAGCGTACACTTAAGAGAAATCCAATGTCTAAATAACATTTGAGACATTAACCTTGCTATGTTACTGTGGCACGATCAACAAATTTCTTTTAACTACACATTCATAGCTATTCAAAGTAAGTCAATGAAGGCCGTCCTTATTGCGGATTAATGTGGATTAACGACTTCGAATCTGGAAATAGACCAAAAATCCCATATGTATAGTCGCAAATATTTGAGTAAGCTTATAACAAGAGCTTTTATCCGGTTCAATGACGAGAGACTGAGTAAAATAAATAAAATATCGTCTGTAAATAAATAATATAAACCACAAATTGTTAGGTTGTTTTTAGCATATATAAGTGATAATAGTCAGAGTCGTACAAGATCTATGTTATTCTTGAAAGGTTGTTTATTGTTTAGTTTATATAATTTGCATCTTTTTATCATAATGTTAATAACATGCAATACATACATACAATATAACATATGCCCCTCTCTAATCAGAATCGATAAAGAAATAAATAAATATAATAGTACTATAGTGTAATTTACATCCTTTGAATTGATACTAAATGGTTTCTTTAGAACAGTAATTTTATTAAAAATGTCTGCAGATGTTTAGGCCGCGTCTTCATTGATACCATATCAAGAAGCTATATACTATATACTAATCTCTTATAACAACTGTACATTTAACTGCAAATTTAATTTATTTAGCCAAAGGTGAATTTCGCAGAAGATAACATATTCCGGTAACGTATTTTCTAGGCATTTTGTACATCAAAGAAGCTATTAATTTCCAAAGAAAACCTGACAGCTGGTTAATAAATAAGGGAAAACCATATAATTACTGCTATAATAACTATTAAACGAATTACTTAATTTAATTAAATTGCATTAACCAGTTTTTGTGTTAATTTATAGAAAACTTTCATGTAGCATAATGACCCGAGCTATCTACACACCAAACATCATTGAGGCTGGACGGCGACGGGTTTGATTTAACGAGACAGGCACATGAGGAATAACAAAAAAGTTAGCTAACGCTTTGGCAGACTGTGTTTCCCGCAGATTTATTGACTGTCGACAGCGCGCCATTATTATCACATTCTCGGCGCATGTTTCAAAGTTAATAAACCAAACTGTGTCTCACCTATCTACAAACTTTGGTTCACAAAGCTAGGATAATGTTTCAAATAACAAAATTATGTATTTCCATTTATCACAGTTTATGTCAAACTTAGTTATGATGGCGGCGCGCTCCACTGCATAGACCTTTCCAAACACTGCTTAATTATCATGATTAGGCATTGTAAAAAAAAATTAAAAAATAAAACGTGATCGAAACCAATGTTATAAATTCATTGATTGGTTCACAATCTGGTTGGTTTCTCGACCATTATTCCTCCCATTGGGCTGATTAAAAAACTGGAACAAAGACAAAATTTTAAGATTGAATAATTGATTCACAATGCCATTGATTACCTGGGTGTTTTGTTGGTAGTCTGGCTGATTAGTGTTCGTTACTTAAATGATTACTTGGTGACTCAGACCATGCAATCGTTTACGTGTTATATAGTGGATAAAATTGTGTTCAAATTTATTTTTAAAAAGCTTTAATAATATGTTATTATTTTTATAAAACAAAACTTTTATATATTGTAGTTATTGGTATCAGAGAGTCAAATACATGTCATTAACTAGCGTGACGGACAATTCACATCTCTTGAAAATAATTGTTCGGAAACATCAATTCGCTGCAGATCACTAGGATTGACAGAATGACTTCAACGACATCTTCTCAAAACCATAGCACCCAACAAATATTTATGAATTTGTTTCTGGTATGCCAATAATACACACTGGCGTCTCGACTTGTTCCAACAGTACAGTATTGGCATCAATGATGTCAGCCAGGCATATCAAATGCCTTAATTCTTAACAGAATCATTCACAATTTGAATTATTTTTCTAACAAAAATTCAAAAAGCAGTTTGACTTAAACTCATCTCATGCGCTCAAATCCGATTCCTAGATTTTGCCTCATTTTTTTATTTTTAAAATTTTTAATATTAAATATAATGTGTTTTAATAATGTGTTATAAAGTATCCCAAAAGTAAGTTTGAATAAATATGCTAATTGAAGCTAAAATACTCTTTGGTGATCCAAAACGATGCTTTTGCCTCGTCAATACAGCTTTTTGATATTTCGCCGGTAATCATCTGTATCAAATAGCCATACAATTTGTGAGACAGTTAACATTCCACACATTCACGGTTACTATTTGAGCTACACTTCTACCACTGGCATCTTTAAAGTTGTGTTATATCCTACACCGAACAAATTGCAATCCAAAAGCACCTTAAGTGTGCCTTTATTCATGTTTCGATTAATTACGTAATAAACAGTTCCGATATAGTTCTGAATGGGGTTATGTAATGTGAAGTATTTCTGTTCATTCATATTAAAAAAACAAATCACCAAACTTAAAAGCATTTTCGTAGATAATTTCTCAAAATTTCTGCTGCTTTTATTATGAACCTCTGTTTTTTCTAACTAAATAGATAGTTTGTTTATGTCGTAATTAGTCCCAGGCATTTCAAAACTAGAGCAATTTGGGGATAGGGTAATACTCATTTCCCCACACTACAAGGAATCAATATTAAGAAAAGTAATAACAGTGATCGATTTAATAAATAAACATTTCTTGTGACATAACCAATATCAACCAATTTATTTAACCTACATATAGCCAGGTTTGTCAAATTAAGTACGATGAAGCAAATAAGGTAATCCGTATTTTCTCACCTTAATCCAGATTAACGACTTTGGATTCGTAAAATTATCCCTATATAACGCAAGACGGGTTTGAATAAATTTTAACCATTTTATAATATCGTGGTGTAAAATTAACTGTTGGTCATTGACATATACAATTTCTCTGTTTAATCGGATGCCGATGAAAGAAATACATTAACACAAAATGTAACCGTTGTCTTAATATATCGCGTACATTAACATTCCTTGATTTAACAGATACATTTTGTCTATAAATACCATCAATGACCAAAGGTTATTTATATTTTTAACAAAAATATTGCAAAAGAAAGACTGTGGCGATGTTAATTTTTATTTATTTCGTATCAGTCATCATCGTTTTTCCTAAGTTATTAAGGGTAACTATTTTAAAATCATCCTTATAATTTACACATTTTTAATAATAATTAACTGCCTTTGATTTCTCTCTATCGTTTCTTAACAATCCCCAGATAAGCTTATTGTGTCGATAATGTGTGCAGATGTTTAGGTTGCGTGTCCATCGATACCACATCAAGAAAACTCTCCAATACGTTATAAGTCATAACACATTTACGTTTTAATGCAAATTAAATTGATTTCGTTAAATGCCTTACATCGCGAGTTAACGTAATTTTAGGACGGAAGGACTCAGCCTATTTACTAGCCGTAATTGTCTTTAAAAAATAACTTCTTCTCAGAGAAAGAGAAACCGTAGCTTCTATAACATAATCAAATTAACATTTCCTGTTATAACAGGATTAAAGCCATGTTATACAAGGTTAGAGACACGGCTGCGAGTTTATAAAAAAGGGAGCTAATGTAAAAGCTAATTAGTTAAATAATTCGATTACACAATAACAGTTTGATATCATTTAATGTAGTCATTCGTTTGACATAATTTGGCAAAACTTTGTAGAAAATATTTTTTTTATGAAATTCCACATGCTGATTGACTTCTTGAAGAGAGCGATTGTTACATCTAATTTATTGATCAGTTGTTTGTGTCACGGGCTTAGCACAGGTCTTTTTCAATTTTTTATTGAAATTGGTTTTCATTCACATTTCTCGCAAAATGTCTAGTTCGATACTCGGGTAAATCCGTATAAACAATAATTTGAACGGAAACAATAGAAATGTTATATCTGAGCATTTGAGACTTTAGCTTTGTCTTGTTTATACAGCAAGATCAACATATTTATTTTAACTACGCATTCCCAGGTGGTCAACGTAAGCAATATAAATGGAGGTAATCATTATTGCGGGTTAATGCGGATTAACGACTTAGGATCTGAGAAAAGACCGAAATACGATGTGTAACCGCACATATTTGAGTAAGCCTATAACAACAACTTTCATCTGGTTCTCTTACGAATGACAAAATTACAAAAACAATTACACGAGTTTTAAAAGTGTAGGTTAAAAATAAATAAAAAATAGAATGTAAAACAAAGACATTGGTTACATTGATTTTAACATATATAAGTGATTATGGTAGACACTGATCAGTTTCGTTTTTGATATCTTGTATTCTTTTTTTTATTATTTAAATTATGCTTAGAGCATCTTTTTTGTATCATAGTTTTACAAATTTACAAAATTAAATATGAGCCCAATTATCATAATTGATTAAAGAACTAAAGAGATAGATTTTAAGTCTAATTCCCCTTCTTTAATTGTCCACTAAATGTTTTCTTTGCAACCCGCGGCCGTGGCTAAGTGGTAGCGAGTGCGCTTCCTAAACTGAACCTGCTTCGATTTAAAGTTCACGGGTTCGAGTCAGCCTGTCGACCATAAGGTATATGAGCGAGTCACATGCTGTGGCTCCGGCAATCGCGGGGTTGGTGTTTACGAGGTTTTCTCCCTGTTTCCCATCGTAATAAGGCTGTGGTCAGTGTGAAGTGGACAATCCGTCGTCATATAAGTGAAATGCCCTTGAGTACGACGTTAAAAATCAAACAAATAAAAAAATACAATCCGCAGATGAATTATTGTGTGGGAAATGTCTGCAGATGTTCAGCCTGTCTATATCGAACCAATAGCAGCTAGACATACTCTTTCTCCGTAATGTACGAATCACTTATAACACCATAACAATTTGTCTAGATTAAGTTAAAAATTCGAATCATTACATAGCCGGCACACTTTGAGGACGATAACGTATTCCAGTAACGAATGTTCTTGCCACTTTCACTTCACAGAAGCTATTTGTGTTAAAAAAAACACCCTACGCGAGTTAATTAAAAAAAGGGAAACAATTTTGTTACAACTATTAATTATGTTAAACCAATTATTTAATTGCATAATGCCAGATTGATATTATTTAGCTAATATAATTGGCTTCTAAAGCTATATAGAGTTATTTTCATTGCTCCCTTGTCAAAGTTTTTTTTATGTCAGTGCGTTCGAAAAATTGGAAAATCCAGAAAGCCTTATTGTGTTACTATATCACAATCTAAATGCTATCAGAAATTGTCTTGATTAAACTTGATTAAAATTAGGACTTATCTACATTTTGCACGAAACGGTTCACAGTACTTAGTTGATACAACACACACCTTTAGTCTAGAACATAAGACTACGGCTACATACAAAGTGATACAAAGAAGTAATCTCCAAATCCATTGTTAGATTCATCTTTTTAAGATTAATGTAGATTTAAAGGAGGGGTAAAATCTGTCCCAAAGACAACATTAAAAGAAACATACCAAGAAGTAATTAATATCACACTTGCAACACTTTCAAAGCGTTAAGACAATTAATAACTGGGGGGGGGGGGGGGGGGGGGGGGGGGGGGGGGGGGGGGGGG
>JARFOD010093356.1:3542-17488 GCA_031763545.1 Mopalia muscosa | reverse complement strand
CTCTTCCTATACTGGCTTAGGCACAAGACGGAAAATCAAATCGTGAATCTGTCCCCTCTTAGACTCTTCTGTTCAAAATATCTTAACAGTGTGGGCTTCAAGATCCATTCATGGATCTCTTGTTTTTCTTCCCTTACGAGAAGATTTAACATCACATTTCACCTGCTCCATTAAATTTTAAAGAAAAAAAGAAATCTGTTTCTGTTTAATTTTATGGGATTTTTTTCTTTTTCTTTCTATTTTCAGCTGAAGAACAGTTGATCAACCAAAATACTATTTTAATTATGATTGTTGTTGGAATTGCTGTTGTCATATTTGTTGTTATTTTATATTGTTTACAACAACGACGACGTTATCGGAGCAGCACACATCAAGGTTAGTATACTATCAGGTGTCCTGGACAAATAAAAAAACATAAGTCATTTATTCTTATAGTATGTTCTGCCTTGAAAATGATTGCGAAAATTATTTTCATTTTCCAGCATTTGAATTTTCTTGAAAAATCCACGCTGACTGAGCAGCAACTATTTATTAATACATAGCTTATTGACAAGGAACAGCCTGCGGACATGTCTTTGTGGTTAGCGAATGCGCTTTCTAAAGCCTTTTTCTAAGTACCATTCACAGCATCTAATCCGTCTGTCAACCCTCAGGTATATGAGTGAATCACAACTTCACAAGATGGGGCTCGGCAATCACATGGGTGGTTTTAACGAGGTTTCCTGCTGGTTGTCCACCATAAATGGGCAAGGAACAGTGTGAAGTGGACAATCTGTCGGTATATAAGTAAAATAACCTTGAGTAAGACGTTAAACCCAATCAAACATATTGACCAGAACAGGGTCATTTAGGTCAAAGTTTTTCGGGCAATCCAGACTGCTTTGTTTTTTTGAGGTATCTAAAGTTTTAGACGTCTTACTGGTTGTCTAAAAAACAACTCTATTAAGAACCAATCAAAGTCTGTATGAAGATTAAAACTAGAAACAGCTAATTGAAGATTTTATCTGGATGTTTAAAGGTAATCCCTGTTCTGCCAATCCTCCAGAAAATAGGTATACCTTCACCAGAGGCTATAAAGAAAGGATTTTACTATTAAAAGGGGTGTAATGTTATAACCCCTGTGTTCTACATGAATATCTATATCACACCCAATGTTTTTTTTCCTGATTGCTTAGATCTTAAATTTGAAGTTTTAACCCCTTTTAATTGGTTATGAACGTCACCAGAATCTTTTGCTTTGACATGTGATGGAAATTAATATGGTCGGACAATTGTTGATATAAAGAAAATTATCTGGTTCATTCTTGTGAAATGGCCCCACGAGGGAGCGGGTGGGCCATGGCCCTGCAGAATGCTCCCTCGGTTTCCTTGGTCGATCGTAAGAGGCGACAAAAAATTAGGTTGCTTTCTGTTGCCCTGGTGTTCGCAGAGCTAAAGGGTAACGAAAAGCAGATTTGTTTGTGATTTTCTATATTTGTGTCCATTGTTATATAAGTGAAATACCCTTAAGTATTTCATGAAACACCAATCAAACAAACAAACAAATCTTGTAAAATGTGTTTTTGGTGATGAGGATTTTTATACAAGTGTGCCCCCTTCACTTATTCCTTGTGTTTAAACGGGCGGTTGGAGGGAGTTACATGTTGTCCTGGTGCTCTCAAAGCTAAAGAGGAACAGGAAGCCCATCTGTTTGTGGTGTCTGTATTGCGTCCTGTTGTCGTCCTGTATTTGTCCCGTCTTGTCTTTGTGTTTCTTTCACCCTTTGGACTGACGCGTCATCATATAAGTAAAATACCATTGAGAACGACATTAAACCCCAATCAAACAAAATACTGTTAATTGTTTGTTTAGTTTAAAATGTGGGTGGCCCTCTGGCTAAGGGCAGTTTCCAACATTGTGGAAATGCTTCACACCAATCAATCAATTCTGTTCCCAGAGCTAAGGACAGCATAAAGCTGATCTGTTTGTTGGAACATGTGGTGTATTTGTTATAGTCCTACATCTTGTGATTGTCCTGTCTTGTGATTGTCCTGTCTTATGATTGTCCTGTCTTGTAATTGTCTTGTCTTGTGATTGTGATTGTCCTGTCTTGTGATTTTCTTGTCTTGTTATTGTCCTACATCTTGTGATTGTCCCATCTTGTGATCGTCCTGTCTTGTGATTATCCTGTCTTGTGATTGTCTTGTCTTGTGATTATCCTGTCTTGTGATTGTCTTGTCTTGTGATTGTCCTGTCTTGTGATTGTCTTGTCATTGTCCTGTCTTATGATTGTCCTGTCTTATGATTGTTGTGTCTTATGATTGTCCTGTCCTATGATTGTCTTGTCTTGTGATTGTCTTGTCTTGTGATTGTCTTGTGATTGTACTGTCTTGTGATAGTCCTGTCTTGTGATAGTCCTGTCTTATGATTGTTGTGTCTTATGATTGTTATGTCTTTTGATTGTCTTGTCTTTTGATTGTCTTGTCTTGTGATTGTCCTGCCATTGTCCTGTCTTGTGATTGTCTTGTCATTGCACTGTCTTGTGATTGTCCTGCCATTGCCCTCTCTTGGGATTGTCCTGTCTTATGATTGTTATGTCTTATGATTTTTAAGCCTTGGGATTGTCCTCTCTTGTGATTGTCTTATCTTGTCATTGTCTTGTCTCTGTCATTGTCCTTTCTTGTGATTGTTATGTCTTATGATTTTTGTGATTGTCCTGTCTTGTCATTGTCTTGTCTTGTCATTGTTCCGTCTGCTGATTGTCCTGTCTTGTCATTGTCCTGTCTTGTGGTTGTCTTGTCTTGTGGTTGTCTTGTCTTGTGATTGTCCTGTCTGGTCATTGTTCTGTCTTGTCATTGTTCTGTCTTGTGATTGTCCTGTCTTGTGATTATCCTGTCTTGTGATTGTCCTGTCTTGTTATTGTTCTGTCTTGTTATTGTTCTGTCTTTTGATTATCCTATATTGTCATTGTTGGTTGCCTGTGAACTCAAGTGTGGTTTCTGTCACTCATTGACTGACTCAATGTGATGTGAATAAAATCAACTTTACTCCGTGAATTATTTACCTGTGGATTTCTGTGTACCAGATAATGAGGCTGTATCAGGGCTAGATGACGGTGATAACGTGTCCTTGTATCAACCTCCGCCCTCCTATGATGAGGTGATATCAACCAATTTATATCCACCTACGCCCAGTATGATGAGAATTAGAATAGTAAGTGAGCCAGTAAGACTTCTAACAAATTGTGCACATCAAAATTAGCCATCAGCAGTAAGTAATCTGGATGTTTCTTTTGAGATATACGCACTCTGGCAAAGGGCAGTTTGTTTGAAAAGTAGCAATGCTGTCTTCGTGCAGAACTGGAGGAAAATTAACTTTCCAACATTATGCATATGCTTCACATCTTGGTTGTGCTATTATCAATTATTGTTGGAATACACCACTGTCACATTAGTGAAATCCTCTTGGGTATTGATAAAACACCAATCACTCAATCAAACTTTTGAGATACACCATGATTGGTTAGTAGTTGAACATTTCACTAGGCCAGAACAACAAAAAGCCATAACAGAAAAAAAACTTTTATTTGCTGAAAACCAAATAAAAATAATAATATTGAAAATGAATCAAATATGAAAATGGATAATAAATTAAATGACATACTATCAGTCCCTTTGAGATTGAAATCCAAATATATCGTATCATAACAAATCCTGCTTTTTTTGTTAACATGGTGCTTTTTGGGGGTTTTTCCCCCTCTTTTTTTTTTATTTCTTTTTATTTTTTAAGGTTTGAGTATAACCAAAACAATACCATTAAGCACAGTGTAAAAAATCAATCAGTCGCTCCATCATGAACAAATTTTGTCTGTATCTGATAAAAGCTTGTATTCATTTCTGTTTGTCATAGGAGCAAAGTGGAACATTTCCAGAAGATGTGCCGATAACACCTCCACCAAACTACGACACAGCTTTGTATATTTTATCACGGAGTCAAGAACTCTCACCTGTAAAGGCCTTACCTTCTCGCCTCCACAGGCGTAGTATATCATTAGATCATGTATCTCCGAGGGAAAGATCACGGTCACCTCCACCACCTGCAACACCCCTGGAAAATGATGTATTTTTTAATAATACTTGTAACAGTGTTGTCAGTCCAATTCCTCCACCACCATCCAGTCCCCAGAGAAAAAAACCATCTGAATGATCTGTTGTGGAAGAGTTATTTGCCCTTTGGGACAGAATTATGTCCCCTTTTTGGAAAGTGATCTGCAGAGTGGGGTAATGTGCCGTGTGAGAGGTGGACTAGCCTTCTCCAGTTCTCCTGACAACATCACGACTATCTTTCTGAGTTTGAATGTTCGAGCCCAAAACTCCAACTCCTGTACAATGTATTTAAATTATGAATTTAATCTCCCAAAAACTTTAAGGAGGAATAGGTTGGGTTGTTTTCTTGAGTCAATCGATTTCATTTTGGTGCTCAGATGCGAAACATGAATGATGTGGATATATTTGTATTTTGTGAAATTGAATAGATTTTCAAAAACGTGACAATTTGTTCTGCAAAGATCCGCTGAAATTGATGTGGGTTATAATATGTACATTGATGGGCAACAGTACATGAAATGCCTTTGTGAAAAACACGGAAAAGAATTATGTAAATAAATCACAGGCTACATGTATTTTGATTTACGATATACAAACAGCTTGGAAAGCTTGGTATATGATGGTGACTCTGTGGTGACGTTGTGTTGATTTATAAACAGTATTCATTGGATGTTATTGCTCAAATTGAAATATGAAGACAGCTAATGTTATGCTGTCACAGTTTTCTCTCTGGTGCCTTGCTGCTAATGCTGTTCTCACTGTTATCGTGTTTAAGAAGTGATTGGTTTTCTTATTCATTTGGATTCAAGTGTTTTATAAAACTTTGATTGATTGGAGACAAATCAGACCTATGCTGCTGGGAAGAATGGACTGAATAGGTCTCCCATGGTGGTCCCAACCAGGGCTTAGCCAGAAATCACAAGTAGGGTGTCCAAAATGGTCATTTTGCTTCACTTTTCATATAACTGTGTGCCCACTTTTGACAGATTTCCTATCTCGTGCATGTTTCTTTAAACAGAGTGTCCAAATGAATAACTTGTTCACTTCAGGGTGTCCATTTGGACGGGTGTCACTAAGCCCTTGGTCTAAACTCATTTTAGGATTTTCCCAAATTGTACAAACTGTTCTATAAAATGTTTTTTTGCAAATGATTTTGAACAATTTTCCTGGTATTCACTATTGTAAAGTAATTTTGCATTATTTTTCATGCCAGTTCATTAATGTTCAAATGATAGACCATCTTGAAAATTGTTAAGGTCTTGCTGAAAAATATTACAGCACAGAGAATAATTCAACAAACCAATCTTAGCCTAAGTTGATCTTAATCACCATGACGACACAATACCTTCAGTACTGGTTGCCATGACATTTAAGATTAACAAGGCTAAGATCGTTTTGTGGAACGGACTAGCTCATTAATATATGTAAAACATGTGAGTGTGTTTTCAATTGGATGGCCAGTGATTTTTAAATTTGATAAGTTAACTAAGATATTGGTAATTATTTCTTTGTCATAATGAGAAATTATAATCTTGTGATTTATGTAATAATATTGTTTGCAAAAACAATAACTCAGTACAAGTGTGTCAATACGAGTGAGATAAATGTGTACCTGAGCAGGGGTTAAGTTATGACGCTGGAGTCCTGTTCCTAGCTACCTTTCATATTGCTCTGGCAAACTATCTCTAGGAATATATTCTCAGCTTCAATCCATTGGGCTGGCATGTCACCATATCAGTGAAATACCCTTGAGTACGACGTTAAACCCCAATCAAACAAACAATCAATGTTATTTTGCCTAACAAAATGTTACCACTGGCTCTGCTAGTGTCAAATTATTTTTGTTGAACTGTCAGAGACAAACAGATTATGTAAACAATGCTTTAAAAATGATCAATGCTTTTTGACTTCATGGGAAATATATACACAGTCACATCACAATTATACACATTTGCTTCACACATATACATATACATACAGTGTCACATCACATTTACACTGTTGCTTCACATATACACATTCATTTCACATAATATACAGTTATATGACATTTTGACTTTGCTTTACATGGACAATCATTTCACATATACACAATCATTTCACATCAGGGGGTTAGCCAGAAATCAGAAGTAGGGTGTTCAGTTTTCATATAAAGAGTGTCCAGTTTTGACAGATTTCCTATCTCCTGCATGTTAGAGTTTCTTAAAACAGGGTGTCCAAATGAGGCAATTGTTCACTTCAGGGCGTCCATTTGGACTGGTGGACGGGTGTCTGCCTAAGCCCTTGTTTCACATATACAGTAACTTGACTAACTTCACATATGCACACTTCATAAATACACAGTCACTTCACATTTACACACTGTTACTTCAAATAAACACAGTCACTTAACACACATGTATACACCCTTTTTTTGTTAGTGCATATAACCATCGAGCAGTCCTGTTAATGAATCTTGGACAATAAATAATGCTTTAACCCTAGAGCCATCTGCATTTTGATTCCAGGTGAACAAATAACCTGTCTCAGGGTTGTACAAAGTAACTCCAATTGATGATAAACGAATGTAGAAATCTACTTAATCATGCAAACAAAAAACTTTGAGTTTTTATCCTCATTATCCTGTGATAATCATTATTTTAGTTAATCCCATTTTTCCTGGCTGGCTATGTGTATCTAGCTGACATATAAGGTGCTTGTGAAGTGGAAACACTAGCGACTGTCCGACATTATTGAATTTCCCCTAAAACATTAATTTAAATACAACTTTGTTTGGCCCATTGGCAACAAACCCTTGAGCACTCGCAACACCTGAGGTTTGGTCGGGTTCTTAAGCTTCTTATTTAGTTACCTGTAGTAGCTTTCAGTCCTTGCCTGTTGTAGAATATGTGCATTCTATTCTAGACCTGAGACTATGCAAGTTCCCATCAAGCATATCAAATAAATATATTACAACTGGATTACAAAGAATATTGTTATACATTGTGTCAAATTGTCTTATTCTGATTGGTCGAAAACATGTCACATGATTAAAATGTAACAGAACATGCCGTGCAATCATAGAAATGTTACGTGTGCCATTGAGAATATTTTTTTTGTCAGGCGAAGTTTTCTGCTTTTCACCAGTAAATCAGATGTCTACCTCTATTAAATTTAACCAGAGGCCGGACCCATTTTATATATAGAGGCCGGGTTTATCATTATTAAAATTGCTCTAAACACTGAACGAAATACATGTGGTATAACAAAACAAGTGCTCCATGTTTGAGAAGGGAAAACTCTGATTGGTCAGCTCTCGACAGTTCAACACATGCTTGGCTCCTGTTAAATATTAAGTGTCTCAAGCTGGAAAATCATGATGTTCCCACCCATGGAAAAAATTGAAATTTCTCACGACCATTAATTTTCAGGTTCAAAATTTCTTACCAGATGCAACATACGGGGTATATGGTTTGAAAATAATCTTAAAATATCATGTACTACATGTATAATAGGTTTAACTATTCAACTTTTTTCAGTTTGACATGTTTTTTTTTTTATAGCTTTAAATTTCCACCAAATGCAGGATTTCACGTGACCATTGGTCATTTCCAGGGGTGGATGTTCCATTCTCAAAAAGGCCATGCTTGTATAATATTAATTTACAATGTTTTCTAGCACCTTTGATTTTTGTTGTTATTGTATTTATAACATTCATTTGGCCTGTTAACAAACAGCCTAATTAGTCTGGGATTATTTGGAGTGAGTTTTTTACCTAACTAATCTTGATTTACCAAAATTGAAAAACAATTATAATGTGAGTGTAATTAAACCCCTCATCTTTTCAATTAAATCTCGATATTGTATGCATAGAAGGATATCTTTCTCTCTGTATGCATAGAACGATGTCTATCTTTAACAGTATGCATAAAACGATGTCTATCTTTAACAGTATGCATAGAACGATGTCTATCTTTAACAGTATGCATAGAACGATGTCTATCTCTGTGGCTGTATGTATAGAACGATGTCTATCTCTGTGGCTGTATGTATAGAACGATGTCTATCTATCTGACTATATGTGTAGAACAACCTCTATCTCTGTGGCTGTATGTATAGAACGATGTGTATCTCTCTGACTATATGTATAGAACGTTGTCTATCTCTGTGGCTGTATGTCTATCTCTGTGGCTGTACGTATAGAACGATGTCTATCTCTCTGACTATATGTATAGAACGTTGTCTATCTCTGTGGCTGTATGTATAGAACGATGTCTATCTCTCTGACTATATGTATTGAATGACCTCTATCTCTGGCTATGCATAGAATGATGTATATCTCTGACTGTATGTATAAAGCTAGTCCTGATATAACTGAGAATTCATATGCATATATAACCTGAAGGCAATTCTCAGTTATGAAGTTCCCTATCTACAAATGCCTACATGGGAGTCTATTTGCAGCTCCTGTGTCCTTAAAATCACATATACATGTATTTCCAAAATACAACCACTACAGTAACCAATAGCAATTGCTATTGGACATTGAGTCTTAAACGTAACCTGAAATATAGCCTTCTGACTGAGTGCAGTTTGTTTTAAGAGAAACAATGCTGTCTACATGTACTTGGATTAGCACTGGAGAAAGATTTCATCATTTCACCTTTCCAACAGTATCAAAATAAAGTTTTTGTTAATTTTGTAGTGTTTTAGAAAGTGAATATTAAAGCAAGCATTAAAACACCTCACATTTTATGGTTGAAATAGTGTTGAAATACCCTTAAGCACGGTGTGATACACCAATCAATCAATCAAATTCTGTTGATCAGTTCTCTGGGCTTTTTCATATACTTAACCTAGATTAAGCCTTAAATACAACTTCTAGAATTTTATGGAATAAAATCTCTTTGCAATGTCTAGCTTATACTTCAGGTTAATTCATCACTAATGAACACATTTAGTTAATAAATAAAAAATTAATGACATATTTTATGTCAAAGAAACTTTTTGAGTTTTCTTTGTCTTTTGAGGAGTAAACTCAGTCAAAAGATTTAACTTAACAACATTAGTGCTTCAATACACGGCTTTTCATTTCTGTCCTCTCTACAATTAGTCTTAGTTGTATTTATTTATTTTGCAATGAAATTTGCATGTCTGCTATCTTTCAGATGAGGGCATTTTGGTTCACAGGGTAATTGCATCCGGCGCTGGTCAGGCCTTGTCATGGCATCCAGCGCTTGTCAGGTCTTGTTATTGCATCCTGCCCTTGTCAGGTCTTGTCATTGCATCCTGCGCTTGTCAGGTCTTGTCATTGCATCATGGGATTGTCAGGTCTTGTCATTACATCCTGCCCTTGTCAGGTCTTGTCATTGTGTCCTGCACTTTTTCAGTGTTCAAATCATAGTGATTATCAACTCAAACATAATGTACCTGGGACATTCTGGTCCATCCATTGTCAACTGTATTTATTTATTTTTCTATCTGTATTTTTTTCTGATTTTTATATTTTGAAGTTATTTTTTAATAAACGGTAGTGCTACAGAAAGAAGCTTCTAGTAAAGCAGATCTTGGGGGCTAAGAAATGAAACAGACCAGTCCATAGTGTGGTGTTTTTGTTTTGTAAACATATTGTGTAGGCAGGATTTGTTGCTGGTTATACAGGACACTTAATGTGTTGGCAGCCCATCATATGAGTGTAATAACCATTAGTGTGATGTTAAACTCCCGATAAAACCCACTCAACAACTATTTCATTATTAATGTAAAAATGACAAAGTGAGTTTATTTATCGAGGATCAAATAAAAATAAAATTTTGTGTATTTATTGCTTATGGTTTGTTTTATTATTAACAGTAAAACATCTTAAAACCAGTTCACCTATGATGTCCATTTGATCAAAGTGTTTGGAAAACCATACTTTACCTTAATGCAAACATTGTTTTTATGATTAATCAACATGCATAATTACAATTATATGTATTAAACCAGAATCTATTATATTAAAAATGTCTTGAGTTTTGTTTTCTGTTTTTAAAAACAAAAATATCATTTTGTATCCTACTGAAATGCTAAATTAAAAAACCGATATTCTTCAGATAAAACAGGTTTTTGAGTTTATGATTTTGAATTAAGAATCAGCTATTTGAGCCCGCGGCCCGAATCGAATCTGCCTGTCGACCATCAGGTGTATGAGCAAGTCACATGTTGTGGCTCCGGCAATCGCTGGGGTTAGCTTTTACAAGGTTTCCTCCCAGTTTTCCGCCTTGATAAGGCTGTGTACAATGTGAAGAGGACAATCCCTCGTCATATAAGTGGAATACCCTTGAGTACGATATTAAACACCAATCAAACAAACAAACAAAAAATCACTTTGTGGGCCAGAAAATCATCCTGGATTACAATTCTATGAAATGGGATGGTCAGTGGATGTATCTTGAAGCTGTAAGTTTAATATCATCATCAATATTTTAAATTAAAATTAATGATTTCACACAGTAAGTTCTAAAAATTTCCCTTCCATGACGGCCATGGCTTAGCAGTAGCGTGTTCGCTTACTAAACTGAACCTGCTTCAATCTACCCTTCACAGGATCGAGTCTGACTGTACACCATCAGGTATATGAGGGAGCCACATGTTGTGGCTCCCGCTATTGTGGGGTGGTTTTTCGAGGTTTTCTAACGTAATATATGGCTAGGTGAAGCGTGAAGTGGACGATCCGTCATATAAGTAAAATACCCTTGAGTATGACTTTAAACACCAATCGAACAAAGAAACTTAGAGAGCATCATCACCATGTATCCATGTGTATCTTTTATTGGAGTTGTAAGTTTCCTCAACAAAGATATGTTTGTTTATAGGCTTTTATACTTTCACATGTATCAAAAATGTTACAATTATTCATGGTTAAAATACCTGTCCATTTGAGAGGGGAGGGGCGGTGTGGTCCATCTGCAGTGTCACATTTCGACAATTAACCATAGAAATAGGCCTGCCGCTGTGGCTTAATGGTAGCTTGCGCACTTACTAAACTGAACCTGCTTCGATGTACTGTTCATGGGATCGAATCCGCCTGTTGACCATCAGGTATATTAGTGAGTCCCATGTTGTGGCTCCTGCAATCATGGGGGTGGTTTTTACTAGGTTTTCTCTCGGTTTTCCACTGTATTAATCAAGCTAGGAGCATTGTGAAGTGGACAATCCGTCGTCAATTAAGTAAAATACCCTTGAGTACGATGTTAAACCCCAATTAAACAAACAAACAAACAAACCATGGAAATAAATGTAAATAAAATAAACTTACAATTAAATTCCTTGTCACCAATGATGAGTGGGTGGTGAGAGTAAACATGATCATGGTCAAGTAGAAATTTAAATAGAGATAGAAATATTGCTTTCGCATGGATATCTTGAAGGTGAAATATTAAGGGAAATAGACCTACTTTATTTATTTATTTTATTTTATTATTGATGCAAATAAAACTCTGCCTACCTATTTCTGCTAACGATACACAAAACTAGGACAATAAAGATATCTTTGCTGAGTGTGTAGAGGTTTCAATCAAACTTGACCAATCCAATGGCCTATGGCAAGCTGTTTTATCCCTTTATTCTTCATATGTCAAATTAGTTTTGCTTTAAATTTACTTATGTACAATTCTTTTTCAAAAGAATTTCACATATGTGGAAAAGAATTCAACATATGTGGAAAAGAATTCAACATATCGCGACCTTGCTAGTTATAGCATTCTGGTCAAAAATGAGTTTGATAGTGGATAATATGGGGATTATAAAGCTCTATCTACTACCAGGAGAATATTATGTAAAATTTGTTAGTCTTATGTCAACAACAGAATTCCAATTCACTAGTGGGCACCTTCTTCAAAATAACAGGATTCCATCTGCAACTTTCCATCAATGACACTTAGGCAAAGCTAGGAAGGAAGTTTTTAGAGGACCAATAAGATTTCAGCTTATATTTCGTTTAGGTGAGCACAAGTAGCAATTGAACTTTGCAAGCGATTTCCTCAAAATGAGAGCCAGAACCCTGTTATTCTAAGGTCGCGATATGTAGTATAAAAGTAGAAGTGATAAAATGGCTTGCCATACTGGCCCACTCAATATTCATTTTCTTAAAATAAACCGTGTTTTACAAATTTGAAAGTACCGGTAAATGGTGCTGATATATGTACACTCCCCTGTTATTGACCCTGGATAAACTTGTTCCATTAGTCTCTTCATAGGGACTTTTACGAGCAATGATAGACATTTTTTCCATTGAGCTCAACAGTTCCCATCTGCTGTTTCCCTTCATGTAGCTTGCAGTACATTGGCATTATATCAGTTATATAGTGTGTTGCATCAATAAAGCAATTTTGATATAAATTATATCGAATATTGGATATCCTTGAAAATCATAAAAAGACAATTTTGCCAGTAATGGAAAACAACATTGACGGAATCCATCATTTAATGAAATCATTTGACAAACAATAGGCCCGCTGCCATGGCTCGGTGGTAAGCCTCTGGCTACTACGCCTACTTCGATGTAATGTGCAAAGGTTGAAATCTGTCTGTTGACCATCAGGTATATGAGTGAGTCACATGATGTGGCTCCGGTTATAACCGGGATGGTTTTTACGAGGTGTCATCAAGGTTTCCCCCCAAATATAGCAAATAACAGTGTGAAATGGACAGTTCGTTGTCATAGAAGTGACATATCCTTGTATACAATGTTAAACCCCTATCAAACAAACAAGCAAACTCACAGTAGGCCTCATACTATTATATCGATTTGATAATGTATATCTGATATTTATATCAACTTCTAAAATATGTAATACATGACATCTATAAAAAATAAAATGCTATGAATGAGTGTATTTTATTGAAACATTTTGCTTGGGATGATTTAAGTGGAATTTAACTTTTAATTAGAATGTAAATTAATATTGTCATTACCACAAATGCAGTAAGTTAGCAAAGATATATAGGATTACATCAATCAAAAGTGTTGGAAATAAATAAAATAAATATGAATATTTGAGCAAAGTTGGAACATGTACAGATGTTAAGTATTTTTGTTGGCAAAAAGCCACAATGACCCGATGGGTGGTATTTATAAAAATCGAATTACCCGCAGGGAATATGTCCGGGTGCCAATGTCCGCCTGTGAAAATATGCCCTATATGTGCCGATGACGAGCGGGCGAAATAAGTTAAGGCCAAATAAGGTTGATCGATGTTGTTTAATATTTTGTAAACCCGACATGAGCATATGGTTTGGAAGTGACGTGCCCTATGACCTCTGAACGTGAAAGCGAAAGTGTCGCATCGTGGAGAATGCGTCTTGGTTACTGTGACGTCACTTTTGGTCTTTCCCTTTGTTGAAACATGGCGGAGAGTGTGACAGCTTCACGGATGTTTGGAAGTTGATAAGATCGGCGATATGGTTTGGTCTTCGACCGGCTGACTTTTACAGCAGTCGGAGTGACAGATACAACATGCCATTCGAAAGTCAACGACATTCGGGTAGGTACAACGAAATTAAAAGTGCCATAAACAAGCTGACTGATATTCATCGATTGGTTCCTTGCCGACATCAATCCACGAACATAGGACATCTACCGGACTTAGAGTGTGCTACACAAGTCACAACAGACCTTAGTATTGATTAATATTATATAATTTTGCTACATGGCTGTCAAGAAAATTACATTCCTAAAAAAAAGATCACTGTAATAACTTATAGCATGTCACATTGTGAGTAAATTGGGTTTATGAGCATTGGCATACATGTAAATTTTTGGCATAAGAAGAGTGACAGATTAAAAAGTAAATATAAATATTTTTTTTTAAAAGGGAGGGGGGGGGGGGGGGGGGGCGG
>JARFOD010093345.1:0-13319 GCA_031763545.1 Mopalia muscosa | reverse complement strand
AGTGTTCTGGGGCATTCTTTTCAAATTCTCTTAAAAAAGTGTTTCTAGTCAGATTCTTTATACAACACTCATTAGTGTTAGAAATCAGTGTGTTTTCAACGGGTCTGTATATACATTAGGTTATTTCTGTACTGTATATATCAAACTCCTAATTTAAAGTAAAAAAATTTAATTTTAGTGTGACCCTGGCCTAAGAATCATATGTTTTAGTTTTTGGTATAGCAGAAAGAAGTGAGATATCTTACGAATTGACTCAATATTTCAAACTTGAGTATGACATTAAACCCTAATCAAACAAACATAATTTCAAAATGCAGTTATGTGCTCAATTAGGTATGCAGATATAAAAAAAAATGTAATTTTAGCCTTGTCTGGGAAGGTAATAAAAACTGTTTATCACACCAAGGTGTTTTACCCTGCACTATGTCTTTCCATTAGCACAACAGTGTATAACACCAATTAAACATGGTCTTGTACAGACTTTACTGTTTACTGTGTCAACTATTATCAATTAAGGTTTTAAAGTCCAAAATTCAATTTACCTAGCATTTGAAGCAGTTTCTATGTTTTTATTTGCTGTGCTGGGTCTGTGTGTGTGGTTTGATTGACATATACCTAATTGCTGCAATTTGTCTTAAAATTAGTCTGTACAAGTTTCCAGTGAGATCGATCATTTTGCTACCATGATATAATAACTGCCTCTTCTGTCACAGTACTGTTCCAGGCTTCTAGGGATGCACTGTAATACTGGATGAGTTTCCTTTATCTCAATGACAACGCCCAATCCCGGTTTGATGACAAAATCAATAACCAGTTTGGTACATTAGTATAATTTATTCCAGGTTATAAGCCAATTTACTCATTTAATAGGCTGGCAATATTTATATCATTATGAGTGAAATAATAAGTAAACTGTAAACTCCATTCCATCAAACAAACAACTATTCTTATATAAAATAATCTTATTTTTAAATTAATATGTAATCATTCATTTTCCACGGGTCTTTGTCAAATTTTGCACCTGAATGAAAAGATATAAAATATTCTCTATGTGCGAATTGAAATCAACTTTTCTATCATCTAAAGTACTACCTTATAGACAACACCAACTCGCACATTGCTGGCATCAAGTCGGTTTCACTTTATGCAATTTAACCCTTTATTATTTTTCATACACAAAGTCAGCAGCACAACTGGTCTTTGATTTTAAAGCAATACTCCGGGCTGAAATAACATCTATATCCCTTGAAAGGTTACCATTAAATATACTTAAATATGGCATCGCCTTATCGTTTCTTCATTTTATAAAATAACCCGAGTGCTACAGGTATATACCTTCCCGACCACTGTCGGCTGACATTTTGGGCGTGGCCGCCTTGTCCATGACGTCACGCGACTAACACTCTTCTAACACTCTTCTGTGTTATGGGTTAATAACATGTGTGAACCAGTGACCTATGTGTCAACTGTCAACACTACAGGTCTCGTGACGTAAGCACCTATTTTGAAAAAGAAAGATATGTGATTGGTCCATATTTGTGGAGCCCTTCCGTTTAATGACATGGCCGGGAGGATAAATTTGACTGTAGTTTGTGCATTACACATTGTTTAAGGTCCAATTATAAAATGAATATAGCTTGATTAGAAAATTAGAGAGCATAATTGAACACAAGAAATGATGCTCGTTTTACCTATATACATTTTATTGCAGCCCGGAGTAAATGGAAATAAAAGGCTTTCCATACAAATGTGATGGTATGGTCTTACAGTATGAGAATTGGGATTACCTCATTGAAAAGTGATGTCGTTGTGCGAAGGTCTCTAGGAACCTCTTGGGCCCGCAGCCGTGGCTCAGTGGTAGTGAGTGCGCTTCCTAAACTGAACCTGCTTCGATTTACCTTTCACGGGTTGGAGTCCGCCTGTGGACCATCAGGTATATGAGGTTTTCTCCTGGTTTTCCACCATAATAAGGCTGTGTATAGTGTGAAGTGGACAATCCATATAAGTGAAATACCCTTGAGTACGACGTTAAACACCAATCAAACAAACAAACAAACTAGGAACCTCTTAGAATATAAACATGTGCTTATACACACCCAACCTGAAAAAAATGTTCTGCGTTACATGTGTTTCTAACTGTTGTTGTGAGACAGTATTTTATCCTTTAAAATTTTAGACTGAAATTATAAAGTGCTGATGATGGTCAATTGTCTTTTTGGAGGGGGAGGGGAGGGTTGGCAATTAACTTCAAAAATTTATCGAACAAACTATACATGTATCTGCAAATTGTTTGTATTTTGTCCTTGTGTAGGAAAGATTCTCTAGTACTTGGTCATGATATATGGCAAGTGCTGTTTGTGTGTGATTCATTTTCTTCCCTCATTGGGCGAACCCAGTGCTATATTAATGATATTATTACAAGGCATAAAATGCAAATAAAACAAATAATAGAATCAACTACCTATGACCAAGAGACAGGAACATGTTGCTATTCATTTTCATCAGGCTATGAAAAATCAATTACTCTCCTGATTGTCCAGTAACATATTTCTGTCAAAATGTCTCCGATTTTCAACAGAGATAGAGTGTATAGCTTTTAAATAATTAACTTTCAGAACTGTGGTGTATATGATTATTTTTCATTGTTGTTGTGTAAAAAATCAATGCTTATAAAGAACTTGTTTTGAGCAACAATATTTGCAACCAAGGCAATAAAATTGATAAACAAATTTATAGTGGTGCATGTATTATTGCTCTAAATAATTAATTCGTTTAATATATGTGTATATTTTGTGCACTAATTAGAGGTTGATTTAAACATTTAGCTAATACACTTTGATATATTACACATATAACATTAATCGAAGGACCAAGCATCAGATTTGTTATCACGTTTTTTTCCTGGTGCTCTCACAGCTAAAGGGGAACAGGAAGCTGATCTGTTTGTGGTGTCTGTATTACATCCTGTTGTTGTCATCCTGTATTTGTCCCGTCCTGTTTGTTGCCAGTGGTGTCAAGGGTGGTTTATTTCACCCATTGGGCTGGCACGTCGTCATATAAGTGAAATACCCTTGAGTACGACGTTAAACCCCAAACAAACAAACAAACAAACTTCTACTGTACTCTTATACTACTAGCTTTCAAATTGCTTCTATGTGTAGCATAACAGAATATTGTTTCAAAATTATGTTTTGCATTTAATTCATAAATGGTCAAATTAATTATCAAAATTCAGATTTCCAAAAGTTAATATATATTGTAGTTTCTAGCATGTAATAGTATTATTCCCTGTGATGAGTGTCATAACCCATGTAGATACATGTAGTTCATGGATGCTTTACCTTTATTATGTTATTTTAAGACCATTGTGAAGAATCATCAGTCCAATTGAAACAAACCAAACCAATAAATCACCATCCATCCATCTTTATATGTTGTTGCAGATATTACCATTCCTGATTTTGTACATACTGCACACCATAAAGTTAAATTTTAATTATTTTCTTCAAACTTTCAAATCCAACCTGTCAGCACAATAATCTCATGTTTGATCTCTAATATTTTAATCAATACTAGAGTATTTGACTACTAGATGACACCCTGTGAAATGTTTCATTATGAGAAAAAAACGTCTCATGTCAATTAATGAACACTTGTCTGTCAGGATCATGAGGAAGTTTGTCTTTATTTGTCTTTTTACTCACGATTTCAACCAAGTTATATCAGGAAGGAATTTTCTACCATAGTGTTCTGTAGCATTCTTTTTAAATTCTCTTAAAAGTGTTTCCATTCCAATATTTAGTATTTGGCTACTTGATGACACCCTGTGAAATGTTTCATTATGAGAAAAAGCGTTTCCTGTCAATTAATGAGCACTTGTCTGTCAGGATCATGAGGAAGTTTGTCTTTGTTTGTGTTTTTACTCGCGATTTCATCCAAGTTATATCAGGAAGGAAGTTTCTATCGTAGTGTTCTGGGGCATTCTTTTCAAATTCTCTTAAAAAAGTGTTTCTAGTCAGATTCTTTATACAACACTCATTAGTTCTGTAGAAATTATGTCAAGGACTACTTTTTGAAAGACCTCAACCATAAATAAATGCCAACTAACAACTCATCCAGACAGACCTCTGTTAAACTTAACCGGAAATTCTGTTTACATAAAGTCTGAAAAAGATCCTCAAGTGTCCATTTCAGCAGAAGCCTCTTGATTCCAACTGGGCACTTTATCAGACTGTCCAATGAGAGGCAGGTATTGCCGGATTCTAGTCAGATGCTTACTTCTTACACTGATTGCTTCCCTTGAAATTACATCACAAGCAGCATGTTGAAAACGTCCACCTTTAGACACCACAATCAAAACTACAACAAATCAGGCCTCGATAAAACCTTTAAAACCAGTGCCCAGGTCAGCAATTGTGGACATTAATCCTCTTTATATAGCAGCAGGGAAAGAGTCTGTGAATAGAGACATAAATAGATAATGCTGTTTTTGCAGCATAGTTAGTCGCTGGTTCAAAAGTGTTGTTTTTAATTGGTTCTGCATAAGCAATGGGGCTAAGTGTATTTCTGAGTTGTACAATGTCTATATCTTGACTGAGTTTCAATTGGATGTATTATTAGTACATTGAACCCAAGAAAGATAACTGGACACTGTACAAAGTAGAATACACATGCAACTGCTTTTAGACAGTCTTTTATAATTATATTAAATATTTGGTATAAATATGCCTATGTTATTTCAGGATATCTTTTCGTCTCTGTTCACAGTTTCAATCAGTTCCATAAAAGAGGTCCGGATCGGGAAGACAACAGAAGCATTGAAGAACAAGGAGATAGCCGGTGTCTACCCTGACGAATGTGCTTTCTCAGTTATTTTTGGAGAGAGTTTTGAGTCCATGGATTTGATAGCCACCACACCTGATGAGGCCAATATCTGGGTCTCTGGACTAACATGTCTTCTAAATGCCACATGTAAAATGAAAAAATGTAAGTTCCTGCAATGAATTGAATGTATTGCTTTGTATATTGACTGCTGTTAGTGTCACTGTTTTGAATTTAAACATTTCAAATCAAGCTTATGTCTACTTTGTTATTCGCTCACGGATCAGCTGTGTCTTATACTAATCCTTTTGTTTGTATTTGCTGGCTTAAGGCATTGGTTGTCTGGAGGATTGTTAGAACAGGGCAAACAGGATAAATTGGGTTATGGCATTGGCACACTCCAGAGTTATGTCTTCTTTCAGATGATATAAAAATAGGATTTCTGCATATTATCTGCTGAGACTTTATAATCATCTCATGTACTTAGCATACCAAAAGTATATCAAAATTTCATGCAAACCCTTGACTACTGGGAGCAGCTGACCAATAGATGTACGCCGCTAACATGTCTACATCAACCAAATTTGACCACTGATCAGAATCAGACCAGTGTGCCTCATAGCAAAGCTCACCTTAAAGTCATTCTGCGTCTCAACCTTTCGCAGTGAATCAATTAAAAAAAATACAGTGAAATGTAATGTAGCCATGTATGATGTAGATATCCTGACTATCTCTGCATGGACAAGGATATATTCACTCCATGCTACATAATCAGGCTGTCATCAACTTTGCTCTTATACCCGTTTACTGATGTTGAATATGAACCAATTAAATTAAATCTGCTTTAAATATGTCTAACTTAAAGCCTGTGTTCCTATTAAACTGGGAGCAGTGGTTGATTTTGTTGATCAAAAAAGTAATGTTTATTGTGGCCTAAAAGGCATTCAATTTGTGTGCAGAAATAGTAATTATTCTATATCATCTTATCTTAAATTTTGTTTTGATGTAAGAAAATGAGTCTGTTTGTAAGGGGTGAGGATGAATAGAATGTCTGGTAACATATTATAGAAACGTTGCATGTCATTGTATCGTTGATCATGTGAATCAAGCGAGGTGAAGTCTAGCCAACCCAATGGTTCAACCCTTCTTACCTTCTCCTGATTTCCCTAAAGCCTTGAAAAAGCTAATTGGAGGGAAAGCTGCCCATCTTGTTCAGAACTAGGCCCTACATTGAAATGCGAGTCATGACCATGTTTCTAAATTCAACTGTACGAAAATAATGTAAAATAAACTATATTCTACTCTATTATGGTTTATATATACTACACGAAATAGATGATGGGAACCAACCATATGTGCAATTTGTTTCAAGGCTGTGGAAAATATAAGTCCATGATCTATTGACATCACTTGGCTGCCATATCACGGTGTCATCGGAGCGTTTAAGTTTTCAGTTAGAGAGATGCATTGTTTGGTTTTTTTTACTCTAATCGCTTGCTACAGCCTGTCGCTGCACCTGTGGTCATATTTGCCAAGTTCTGTATACCACAAAGAATTGAAAAAAAATAAAGATATAAATCATTAAAGGCAGCAATGCATAGATGGATTACATCTAAAAAAATCACACAATACTTTGCTATTCCTGTTCTATATGTGATCTGTGCATTTGTTAAATCTTTTTCTAAAATTATCATGCACTATGTTAATTGCCATGTGACAATTGTTAAATTAATTTTAAACTATTTGTGTACCGGTAGTTTAAAGTCTTCAAATAATTACTTCTTTAAAACCATAAAATAGTAATGGAAGTTCATGGATAATACAATATATCTGTAGAGTTTAATCAAATACAGTTGACAATCTTCAATAATTGCTAGTTTTTAAGCAATATAATATTGGTTTGTGGTTATCTTTCCTGTGTTTGAAGCTGATTTTAGCGAGCTGTTGATAGTGGCTCATACAGCCAAACCAATTTCCTGGACATGGTTCCTGAGATTATATTCTCTTCTACACACAACATTTGCATGGTGTTGCAATGACAGGAATCCTTTCCATATAGATTTCTCTACTGGTTTGGTTTAATTTGAGTAGAGGATCAATAGAGTTGTTTTCTGGTTATTTATAGTCTGAGTCAATATACCCGTGTATTATTGGCTAAGTGTCCCCAGTCTCAGGTTTATTCCCAGGCTAAACCCGTGAATTGAATCTCATCTGTCAGGATTATCACCAATCATATATCAGTACAAAAGGAAAGATTATTACAAGTCCTGTATCAGAGAAGGAAGGATTATTCAAGTCCTGTATTGGTGGAGAAGGAAGTAGTAGTAAAAGTATTGTATTGGTGGGGAAGGAAACAGTTGTACAAGTCGACTGTCCTGTATTGATGGAGAAGAAAATGCTAGTACAAGTCCTGTATTGGTGGAGAAGAAAGTTGTAGTACAAGTCCTATATTGGTGGAGAAGAAAGTGGTAGTACAAGTCATATATTGGTGGAGAAGAATGTAGTAGTACCATTCCTATATTGGTGGAGAATAAAGTAGTAGTACAAGTCCTATATTGGTGGAGAATAAAGTAGTAGTACAAGTCCTATATTGGTGGAGAATAAAGTAGTAGTACAAGTCCTGTATTGGTGGAGAAGAAACTAGTAGTACACATCTTGAATTGAGGAAGAAGGGAGTAGTACAAGTCCTTTAGTGGGCAAATCCTGTGTTGTTCGATAAGGAAAAAGTAATACAGTGTCACCACGCTATACTGCTATTGGTTTAAATGTAAACCATGCCTTGTCTCTCGATTTTGTTCAAATAATATACACAAATAAAGTCCTTATAAGTGGAAACCGACCTGAAAATGCTCTATGAGTTGGTTACACAATTATACAAGACTGTCATAATGTTGTGGAAGCCTGCATTTGTGCAGGGTTTCTATGTGTAAAATAATATGATTGCTATTTTGCATCTTTTTTTTTCTGTTGTTATGAAATGTTTGAGATAATAGGTGCATTCAACTGGACAACATTGTTGAGTATGTGAATAGCTGTGCAGAAGATAAAAGTACTTCACTAAAATATGTCAGTTGAATTGGTTAATGTATTTCTTGCACTTTAATATGGATGTCCATCATGTCCAATATGGCAACACTCTTTTGTGCTTGTCAGGCATTGATTGGCAATAGGAGCATTCAACTAGGCATTTTTGTTTAAAACACTGTGAAGCCTTTGTCTACAAAATTGGGTTGGTCTGGTACATTTATGAAGTTTTGTTGAGTATAGTTATGTTTTCTGAACATGTAACTGATTTAACAGGAACAATATTTGTGGGGTTTCATACTCAACAAAACATCACAAATGTACCTGTCTAACAATATTCATAAATAATTGCTTAAGTGTGCTTAATGAAAACATCCAGTCTAATCATATAACATGTATCTATAAGAATATTCATCCATAGCCCATATGTAAGTTTTATTAGATGGGATGAAAATGTATGTTATCATGATATCATTCAGACATTAATATGTATACAATAAGAATTGATTTTCTTTTTCAGCTCCTGAAGGTATAGAAGACCTGCAACAGATGAGAGATTCGTATCCTTTGAGCATTAGCATTTTTATTTATTTGTGCTTTTGTTTCATTTTTTCGTTGTTCATTTTGTATTTTTATAGTTAGAATGTTGTGTTGTGTTGTTTTTTGGTGCATACATTTTAATTGTTAGAAATCTTGCTCCATTTAGAATTGTAGCTTTAATTTGGTGTGTTCCAGACCAGATGCTATATGTATAATTCCACATGTAGATTAAAAGCTCTCTCCTCTCCAGTATATAGACAGGTGTTACCCCCTCTTACTTTTACGTTGCAGGTCCAAAATCCTGTTACATCTAAGTAAACACAGATTTGTACTTTGGCATGGCTTCAAAATTCCAATCTCTCTAGCTGTGTTTATTATGTCTAACTGTCAGGGTTAATTTTACAGCAACCATAGAAATCAGAATCGACATTCAGATGCCTCTAATGATATATGAGAGCTGGTGGTTTTTCTGATTGACAAGATAATGTTTTGGGGTCAACTTTGTTATGAAATGAACATAGTTGTATTGTTATTGAATTCAATTTCAAACAACATTTGCAATAATAATATATGCTACATATTATGATATTGTTGTTGTTGTTAACTGCATTAATATGAATGAATGAAATCTTTATTTATATAAGGTAAAACTCTATCAAATGATTATCTTATACATGTATGAATAATACCGACCTTTCTATATAAATAAAAACTATCATAAGTTTATTTAAATTGAATCAAAATTATATAAGAGTTGATATAGGGTTGGAATATTTATTTCTACTACACAATAATAAAGATCAACTGCTGCTACTTGAAACCTTTGTAACACTCTTCTGTGTTACATTGGAAAATCATAAAAAAGGCAAAACAGTCTCCCATTGCCATTATCGATTTTTATCCCATCGGCAAATTATGTCGTTGGGATTATGTCATCACGCTGTCCAGCCGTCTGTCTGCCTGTCTGTCCGTCCCAGGGTTTTCAAATTTTGAATACACATTTATCTGACACTAAACTGCATTCCTATTTAAAATAGGCTCATTCCAATTAAATTTCTGGTTTCCATAACAACATAATAATACATGTACATAATAATAATGGTACAGACGACGTGAACACAATAAAATCAAAACCGCTTAACCCAGGGTTTTCAAATTTTAGAAACCCATTTGTCTTACAATTAACTATATTCCTAGTTAAAATGGAGTCATTCCAATAAAATTTCTGGTTCCCATGGCAACATTGTGATATTTTTATCATATATGCTTGAAAACGATGCCTGAATAGACATTGAAACGTTGCACCCTTAATAAACTAGAAGTTGTAATCCATAAAGCCTTGTGTTATGATAAATAATTAGATATTTATTTATTTACACAACATAAACCTGACAAACATTCAGGACTTTGCAGGATTGTTTGTTTGTTTGATTGGTGTTTAACATCGTACTCAAGGGTATTTCACTTATATGACGATGGATTGTCAACTTCACAGTGTACACAGCCTTATTATGGGAGAAAACCTTGTACAAACCACCCCAGCGATTGCTGGAGTCACAACACGTGCCTCGCTCATATACCTGATGGTCGACAAACTTGAACCCGTGAATGGTAAATTGAAGCATGTTCAGTTCAGGAAGCGCACTCGCCACCACTGAGCCACGGCCGAGGACAGGACTTTGCAGGAAACGAGATTGATCACTCTCCTGTAAGTAACACACTCTTGTTTAACAATTCGGGTGAGCTGTGTTAAGCTCACGCAGAATATTTTTTCAGTATAATGCTGAATGAAATCATACCTGTAATAGATCAAAAAGCTACTGTAGACGTACTCAGGTGTGTGGTTTTTAGCTCTTGTCTAAAATTTTCATGGAAAGCCCAACAATTTTGTTATTAAAAAATATCTTGATATGTAGGAATAAAGGTTATCAAACTTTAAGATAAACTGAAAGCCTAGACAAGAATTGACAGAAATTGTTTTGAAAGGCCGAATGTAAGTCTTCAAATTCAATAAAGACTCAATTCCAGCTGAAAAATATTTCTCTGTTCACCTATAAATATTCAATATTTTATTGAAATTCAATTTGAAACAGAGCTATTATTTAATATACAGACGGTTTTCACAACATCAAAGGGTTGTCAAATCATAAATTTCAGTAATTTTGGTACTAAAAAAAATGATTTTTAACAATGGTTGCTTGATTAAAAACTATTTTGATGAGTCGAACAAATACTGTGATTATGTGTGTACATCTTGATGGAATTTTAACTGTGTGGAGTTATTCAACTGTGGAATTTGGGATTACAAAGTTGATAACAGTCAAACATAATTGTGATTAAATGTAATTATGACTGAATGTGATAATGTTATGATTTAATAATGATTAAATGTGGTCATGACTAATGGATAAGATTATAATTGATCCTAATTAGATTCAATGATTACTGAACATGACAATATATGGACATAATCAAAACCATCTGATTGAATTTAATCACAACTTTCCGTTATGTGTGGGTTTTCCTAAAAATCAGAAGACAGCTGTTTGGAATTGAAATCTCAGTTGGACATAAATAGTACTTCTTATTTTTTTGGTGAACTTAAGGCTTGTTTGATTGGGATTTAACGTCGTACTCAAGGGTATTTCACTTTTATGACAATGGATTGTCCACACCCTGCTCTTCCTTGCCTAATTACGGTGGAAAAACGAGAAGGAACCTTGTAAAAACTACCCCATGATTGTCGGAGCCACATCGCTGACTCACTCATATACCGATTGGTTGACAGGTGGTTTTGATCCAGTGAATAGTACATTGGAGTAGGATTAGTAAGAGCACAAGCTACCACTTAGCCACGACCATGGGCCTTGAACTTATGTAATATTGTTATACTCATCATGTATCATGCCTACCGTATGTTTATCTTTTGTTGTTGTTGTTTTCTTCGTCTGGGGTTCTTCCACCTCTGATGCATCGGTGGAATCACTCTCCCACACCTTCTCTGTAACTACAATACAAAAACAGTTTCTTTTAGTATACAGAGGAATTTTTAGGGTCCATTTGGTTATTAATGTAATGAACATAACTAGATGCATAAATATGTCTGTGTTAAAATCAAGCTGAAACTCCCCTGGTATGTCAGTGTTGGCTTTGCTAACATTTGTCACAGCTTTGCTGCTTTTTTAAATCCAGAAATGTACATTTATGAAAAATAAAGCAAAACGGCTTCATAATACAAACTTCATTGATTATCAGATAAACAAACTGTGTAAAAATTGGTAGCAATATGCAAATTTAGACGAACACTGTTAACAAATTGGGAAACCTATGAATTGGTTCTCCTACAATATGTTTGCATAACCAACGGGGAACCCAGTTAGGTTTGTTCTCCCCAACCGCACAGGCCTGGTTTTGTAGAGTAAACATACAACTTCAATGAAAGATGCACATGGATACATGGTGATTCAATATTTCGGTTTATTTTAAAACCGTTGTCAAGAACGAAAAATATCTATACAGAAGGTGTTTATATACCGGGCAACTGTATGTTTGTGTTCTTAGGAATATATTTATTTGGTTTTAAAATAAACCGAAATATTGAATCACCATGTATCCATGTGTATCTTTTATTGGAGTTGTAAGTTTACTCTACTTACACAGCCAGGTGTCTGGTGTAAAGTTGTCACTGCTTTGTCTACTGTTACGCTGTAAGGCGTCTGATGTTAAGTTGTCAAAGCAATGTTCGCTGTTATATTACAAGGTGTCTGGCGATTAGTTGTCACTGCATTGTCCACTGTTACATTGTAAGGCGTCTGGTGTTTAGTTGTCACAGCATTGTCCACTGTTACATTGTAAGGCGTCTGATGTTTAGTTGTCACAGCATTGTCCACTGTTACATTGTAAGGCGTCTGATGTTTAGTTGTCCCAGCATTGTCCACTATAACACAGGAAGATGTTTGATGTTTAGTTGTCACAGCATTGTCCACTGTTACATTGTAAGGCGTCTGATGTTTAGCTGTCCCAGCATTGTCCACTATAACACAGGAATATGTTTGATGTTTAGTTGTCACAGCATTGTCCACTGTTACATTGCAAGGCGTCTGATATTTAGTTGTCCCAGCATTGTCTACTGTTACACTACAAGGTGTTTAATGTAAAGTTGTCACATCGTTGTCCATTGTTACACAGCAATTCTAGCGAAGAATTAACATGGGAAACTACAATAGTTAAATAGGCCTTCAATTGCGACCGATTCTGCAGAGAGCATAAAATGACGTAGACTACAATAAAATAAAATAACTTCTCCTAATATAATAATATTCACTCTTTATTTATCACCATAATTGGCATTTTTCATAATAAAATACATGGTTTTGTATTGTTGGGTGTAGGCCTAGGCTAAATGAGGTATCGACTTGTGGCAGGTTACGCTTAATGAACTATAGGGCCTATACAGCTTGTAGGTCATTGTTTTGTTGTTGTTGTAATCTTGGTAACACTGGACCATTAAGGCTACTTTTAAATTGACTTGGGAGTGTGCCCTGCCGAGGCCAAACTCGCACAGCATGTGGAATATATTCCTATCGTCTTTGCATTCGTCTTGAAAGCCTACACAAGACGATATAGGGGCATAAATGAAGGTTAGATACGGTCCCTGGTGGGGAGTAATCATTTCTCAGTTTGTTTGATAACTGGAACTCTTTTGTACATATCTAAAATAAAGTGAAATTCTTTTCCACATATTTCTTTTAGACATAAGAGAAAATCTTTTCAACATAAGTAAAAATGAATCTCACATCTGTGGAAAAGAATTGTGCATAAGTAAAATAAAAGGGAAACTTATTCGACATATGAAGAAAAAAGGTAGAAGTGATAAAACGGCTTGCCATAAAAGGTTGGTGAAGCTGATAGCTAACACAATGTATTTTATCAGG